>JABFQC010003794.1:0-13529 GCA_022817085.1 Psilanteris sp. ZL-2020 | reverse complement strand
GTAAATATATTAAGTTTGAGATGACGGATGAATGAAGCTGTATATATTTTAACTTTTTATTTATTTTATATATTATTTTATAATACTAATGTAATGAGTATATACCAATTGCTAATGAGTTAGTTCAATGAAATTGAGTGTAGAACGATATTTATTATTATTATTATCTTGTCTTATTATTATTTTAAATTTATATTATAATTTTTATGTTATGTAGAATAAATAAACCACCGGTTTACAAATAAAGTACACATACATACATAAGTAAATCAGTTATTATCTTAATGTCAGCATGACACATTTGAACGAAATAATCTGTAACAGTATTCGTTTGCATATATGCTGGATTAATACTCTTAAGTCTGAGAAGTATTTTGGAACATTGAAATAGAGTTCTTAACAGTTTAAGATGTTACATGTTTTCCAATACTAGGGAAAGCTCGTGATATATATATGTTACTTGAAATACTTAGATATTTATTTTAAAAACCTGTAAAACTGTTTGTATCCATCGAATTAACTCATAAATTTTATTTTCTTAATTGGAAATTAAGATCTTCATTTCTGAGTCATGCTCGATTTTTACTTCAATATCAATACTTAATTTATAAAATTATAGATATAAGTTCAAAAATAATAAACTAAATTGAGAGTAATATTGGGACATTCAATTAAATTATTATAAGTTCATTATATGCTATACATTACTTTAACAAGATAATTGTTTTAGTAAGTAAAACAGGATATTAAGACATTAAATAACAACAAGTAGATCTATATGGACATAACTTATTTAGCTATTACTTACAATATCTTTTAATTTACTAATTTGAATATATTACAAGAAGCGCATTATTGAATGATACATTGGGTAATGATTTAACATGGAAATTTGAAAAAGCAACTTTACAGTCTGAATCTTTTAGTGCACCTCTAAATTGATGCATTACAAAATATTGCAGACAGAGACTTATACTTGATCCTCGTTTAATCCTTCTTCGCTTGCTACGCACCCTCGTATAATCCAAGAGAAAATGTATTCATCTAATCCGAAATCGTTTCGCTTATTACTCATGTTCTGAATACAATACAATACAATATATACATTGTATTCTTTTAAAAGTACTTGTATTACTTTTTGAGGCTATGACGAATTGTTAAAATAGAATTTGAGATACGATAATAATAAATCAGATTGATAAACTTATACATAGAAAATAAAAAATTATCTTAGAAATTATTATTTTGAAACTACGTGTAAATAATTATTATTACGCGTCAAACAAATTTATACAATTTTTACTATTTTGTTTACTGTACTGAGAACAATTTTTGTATAAACATTACTGTTTACAACAGTAGTCGGAATACGGGAGCTAAAAAATACATATTAGGAAATACATTCAATTTATTCTTATTGAATGTTGTTATTTAATGATTTTTTGCCTGGTGCATTCTGGTTACTAGTAAAATCAGTCAATTTTCTCACTTTATTCCTTTGAGTGTATTTTTTACTTCTATATGCGTAGGATAATTTACTATTTTTATATGCGCAGTACATTATGCCGCAATCAAATGAAAGACACTTCTATACTCTTAGAAGTATACTTTTATTCAAGATTAAGAATTTTAAAAACAGATTAAAAAAAGATGCATTAAATATAAACTCAACAAATAACCAAAGAAAATAGATTTACTACATGTAACATCATTTATTTCGTGTGTTTTTAAATGTTTTTTCTCTTTTTAATTTATTCCAAAACATTTTAATTTTACGTCAAATAGATTATTTCTAAGAGTGGACGTAAACTTTTACTATATACTAACTTTATAATAACTCCAAAATAAATACAGTTATTTTTATAATATGATACAGAATAGTATAAATTATGTAACCTTTCTTGATATGGCATGGCGTGGTTATGAGTTTCGAAATTAAACTTAAAAAATATATGCATTATAGTTTTAATGTGTTATTTTAATGGTTATGTATATAATTACATATAATTGAAAGAATTTATAAAATTAATAGATTATAATAATTTGTAAAAATAAATATCGATACAATTTTTAATTGACGAAAATTAGTAGACATTCTCAATAAATGGTATAAATCATAAACAAATAAATAGACTTTGTGCATAAATCAATAACGTCGTTTCATTGAATTTCATTGATTTCATTTCAAAAAATGATCTATTTGCTCTAATTGTTACCAAAATGTACAAATAAATGTGTAAGAGTTATGCAAAAATGGAAAATCGTTTCAATTTATCCCTGTCACGATTTGTCGACTCACTAGTACTTAGCGAGTTTGCCTCGCACGAAGAATCACTAACTAATTAAAAGTTTCACTCCCAGACTAAACTCATTCTCCCTTTCACGAATTCGTCTCGACGACAAACCCTGCAACGTACTTCTTGTATTACTTTCTTATTTATAGTATAATAATAAATTGCATCATTTTAAGCATAAGAATACAAATTTTGTATGTCATATTTCTTACTTCGTATTCAAGCACCAATTAAATTTGAAATAATTGTAATTATAGATATAACTCAATTTTTAAATAAAGTAAACATGAGTACTCGACGAAATATGAAACATTAATTTTACAATAAGTATATAATTAAGTATAAATATAATAAATTATTTTGAGCAGGTTTTGTTTCATTATTTATATTTTACACACAGAAAATATTTTGTTTGAATAATTTTTAGTTTTTTTTTTATATAGGGTCAATATAGTGACGATCGGAATAAAATCTAGTTAGTGATATTACTAGATACTATTTAACCAAACTATGTCTCAATAACAATCTAAAATTATACATTCAAAGGTATACTACAGCAAGCATGAGTTTTATTTAATTTGTCATTACAAAAAGAATTAGGTTGACAGAAGGCATCATTTGTTAAACTATAACGTATATTATAATAATCTAGCCAAGACTGGACATCTGTGTAATTTGCGTATATACATCAGCTTGATCTAGTATTTAGTAACAATATTAACATAATTTTGTTTATATGTCGATTTATATGTCGATACCGTTAATATTCTAGTTTCTATACCATAATATAACCCATTCGCCACAAATGCCACAAATGGCCCGGTTTCGGTACAGCGCGGGTAGCCAGAGTATGGTAATTAGGTTTGTGTTGGTATTGGTAAAATTACGCTTAACAACCGAAATTGTAGTAAAAGCAACGAGTTTATCCAAATATGTTAAAAATTAATAACAACCAGTCGCGTGATAGAATGAAGCTGGCACACCAGTTGACATTGATGTTATATTAAAATATGTATTTAATATTAATTTGATGAATTAATCGCCAGTTTGGATGCGAAGATTTGTGGTTTCGCGAACATGGTGAAGCGCAACGAGCATTAGTTGGAATTCTTTCTTGATTAAACCTCTGAAGGCGTAATATAAAATACATAACCTCAGTCATTATGCGAAGTGAATCTGGACAGAAGAATCAATCGATATGTCGTCAAGATATACCAGTTCGTCAAGACAACCAATTGACGAGTATTATATTTGGTTTATTTCTTTTTTTAGGACCACCAAATAATAATTAGAATATTTTCTATTACTTGTCGACCAGTGCTTAGACTGGTTAAAGTTAAAATGAATAAACATAAAAATAAGTCAGTATCTATCATAACACATTGTATTGTATTAATAGTAATGTAATACAATACTATTAATTTGCACTTGTGATTAATTCCAGCTCGTGGATGGATTGATAGCGTCACCATACTAGTATCGAGGAGGTTAAATAGCGTTGATGGTGATGATTAATTTGATAGATAGCCGTTCTTCAAAAAATATTTTAACAGTATACATGAGATTATATGAGAGTAATTGTGAGTACATGTGAAATTATATGCTAGAAACTTTTGTCAATCATAAATAGTTACTGCATAATTACTAATTCTTGAATTAACTTTGTGAGCCAGATTTTTATCAATATTTCAGTAGCGGAGCCAGTCCTGTTCTCATCTCTGGGGCTTACTCCTACTGGTGTTATTAATTCGATATTGTTGTAATATTTTTTTAGTATAAATTAAAAAAAAAATTTGTTTAAATTTGAATTGACGATAAAAAATATAGTCTTTAGACTGATCATCAAGTTAAAATATGATGATCAAGCTTCGGATATGACAAACATGTTTCCTAATCAGGTTTACATCAGTACCTATGTCAGTGTCAATTGGCGAATGTAATGCCTGGTAAGCGTATGGGCTATTATGTATACCATAGTTTAATATTAAATTATATATTAAACATATATATACATATATATATATTGTATCTGAATTGTATAAATTGTTCAAAACTTGTTCCTTAAATTGATAATTGATTAAATTTCATCATTCATTTATCTTGAATGATCAAAAGGAGCTAAACGTATTATATCATGGTTTGATAGAAAAAACTTTTTCTAAATAATGAAAGTAACATTTGATAATTGTTAATATAATGTATTCATTAACAATTTCAATAAAGATTTTAAAATATAATAATACTTTTGTAATAGTTCATCTTGGACATTAAAGATAAATAAATTAAATTATATCTGAATAAAATACTACTGGATTTTTAATCATGAAACATACGCTCTCAAATATAGCATTCCTGATTAAAACTTATTTGTGCCCTAAATATACGTTTTTACATAGTAATATTTGTAAAGTATAAATAACGATGACACTAAAATATGGTACTACGCGGGTAATTAGTTCTGTTACTATGTAGGGGAATGTGAGGTAACACGATCGGTAGTAGTATATGTGAGTTTAATGCACGGGTATCGTTATATTAATAATAACAAACTAGACAAAAATTAAAAATATAAATGAAGAGGCATAACTATGTAATAGATTAACATCAAATATATCACATAACGAATAAATATAGGAATCTATAAAGGAATACTGAAAAACTGAGTGACATCTAAATTATAATATTATAAATATTTTGAAGTTGTACAAACAATGTGTCCTGACATTCAGGACAATAATTTGAATTGCTTAAAAGTAAATAAATATTTATTAATTATTTGAATATTAAACACATTATAATAGAGTGCAACTTTAATCAAATGTTCTATTTTTCAATTTTGTTATCTATTAGTTATTTTCATAAATTTTTATATAATAATAACAATGTAAGTTGATGCTTTTTTCTTTAAATTATTATTTAAAATGATATAATATAATATAAATAATAATATAAAATTTCAAATATATACAAATTAATGTATATACATATTTCCAAAGGATTTTGTTTTATATCAATAAATTGTTAACAAAGGAATTTATTTAATTTCCAGTACCGTTTAACTGATTTTTTTTTTACTGCGAGCATTCTTTTATATTACCACATTTATTGGTATGTTATTAATAATTATAAAATCTTTTACATAAATAAATTATTAAATTATATGAACATAACTATATTATGCATTACCGTTACTGAAATAAGATTTAAAAATACTATCATCGATCGAAGTGACTACCATTATCACCACTCCTTGATCCGTTTTGATTATGACCAAATCTGATTTTAACTTGATATAATCTGTTTCATTCCAAACCGAACAGTCCCTGAATAGATTACCCGCGGTCAGCATACAATAAAGTTATAACTCAATACATAACACACTATATTAAATGTAAGAAAACTTCTTTACATATTGAATTGATACCAATTAATTACGTCAAATTTACATATTACATAAAATGTATTATGTAAATGTTATAGACTATTTATTCTGTGTTTAAAATATGACTTTCCTAAGCAATGATTTATATGATACACACTTTATCTGCAAGTTACAACTTTATACCTCATCAGGGTCATTACGATGCATAACGGTTACTCTCAGTATTAAAACTCTATCAAGATGTAACCCAACAATAGTCCGATCTGAATACAATTAATTACTATTTTTGTGGTAAGGTCTATTTAGACTCTTAAAAATCCCCATCTATTAAAGGGGTTGCTACACCATATCCAATACAATACTGAATTTCATTTGCATAAAATTTTAAAAATAATTTGTAAAATAGTTGCAAAAAATTGAAATTATTCATTTAAAATATAATACAATATATTCTTCAATTAACTATTAACAAAATATAGTTTCGAAATAGTCAAGTGGATTGAGTTAATTTTTTTTTATATAATTCAGATAAATTTTCAACTGAGAAATGATTCTAAATATATTTAATGCTTTTTTTGGAAATATATATATATATTATATATTAATTTAACACAATAATAAAATGTTTTTTATCAGGTTTATATGTTACTCATTGCTTTTTCGGCAATTGTCAACGCAGAATTGCATCACTATTTTTAATGATATTGCTAATATACAGCAGTTATACGTTGAGAAAAGTAATCTGTATGCAGAATTGTATATCATCATTAAAATTGCATAAACATTTCGTTATAATTGTAACTTTCATTGTGTGTCCGTTATTATAAAAGCAATGTTTGTTTTTAAAATAAACAATATTAAAATTTAATCGGACTGTAATATTATTGGAAAGCTTAATATAATTGAACCTAAATAGGATCATTAAATAACACTTTATAATGTTTAAGTTTATTTGTTTTAACATAAGTAGGATATATGTATTAAAATATATTCTGCAACGACTAACTTAAAACTTCATAATGCAACATTCTTAATCTACCAGAAGCGTGTGTCTTTAAACAGTGCTAACGAACACATTTCTAGCATCGTGTTTCACAATAGACAATCTGCACATGTTGCCAAAGAAGTTTAGTAATTATGTAATATCATAAGTTTAACTGCTTCCGTCACATTTAATTACGCTACAACATCAAGCTGGTCTGCTCAAGATCGGCATTTGAAATTGGTACTTAAAAACAACTTCCACAACACGTGTGCATTTACTTTGCAAATGTCTTAATAAGGGTCCTTAGGTGGATGATATTGCGCATACACATTATCATGAAAATGTGCCTCGTGACTTTGGATAATAAAAATTTGGTAGTGATGTCATATTCCTTTAATTTGATAAAAATAAAATTATTTATGGAATCATCTGGATGGTAAATAAGAAATCTGTGTTTTATAAGTCTGTACGCACCTACAAGGGTGAATTTAATATCGCAAAGTTATTGCAATGTTTAATATTTTTATGATGTTTAATAAACGTTATGTTTTACCAAATAAAATTATTTTCTTTATTTCAGTTGAACATAATATCCAGCAATTTGATAGTGATAAGGGATAATTATTATTTCCCTAAGCATTCACTAAAATTTTCCACAAATATATATTATCAATAAATATTCAAGACTAGCTTTAAAAATCAGTACAATGGTATTATTTTTACAACATGTAAATATAATAATTAAATTAAGATAATTCAATTTATTTATTAATAATTCGTAAAATAAGGAAAGGAATATATCTGATCCAGTTATACGCGTAGTTTACGCTGGCAATTAAATGCATTTTTTTCATTTAAATTCACAGACAAAGGGAATTTCATCTAATTATAATAATGTTTAATTAACTGGATGTAATTTAAAACAATTAAACGAACAATAATTAATGCGTTTACAAATAAATCATATGCATGTAATAACTTACGATTGTTGCCAAAATAAGGAAGTTATTGGTATATTGAATTATCCAAAAATGTAATGGGAAAATTACATGTATTAAGACGAAAACCTGGAAAGTGTATTGCCCTTTTATATAATACTCATTTATGGAAGGTAACACAAAGTATACCTTTAAAGTATATAGTAAATATAAGCAATATTTCATAAGCAACATTTATAAGCTAATGATAATGAAGAAGTGTGCTAGAAGACTTTGTTACGAAAAAGATCTAAGTAAAACTTACCATGATAAATGGGCGGGTTGTGTGGGTATCGATGGCAGTGCTCCTGGAGGCAATGATCTTCGAATTTGTTGGCAACATCCCCCTCTTTGCGACGTATTATTTTCATTACAACACGAATTTCCGCACGAGTGTCGAGACGAGGATGTGTTAAATTCAATCGCGGATGTACGCACTTTTGGTCGCAATAAAGGTGACGTAGAGAATCCGTCTCTTTGCGCGGACGTTGAACTACTCGAACTACTAGAACCCGGACTGCCGCTAATGCGAGCTGGTGAAGCATATGCAAATCCACGGAAACGAAAATGTGATTGATGATATGGGAAACCAGGCGGCGGTAGCCGATAATGATGGTGGAAGCCAAGATCGCGTCTCATATAGGGATCGCCGGGATCGGCCGCTGGCACGTAACGATCCGCAGGAGTATGTGCCCCAGTTGCCACATATCTATCCACGTATCTCTCTGGATATAATACTTCAGGTGGCGGTTGTGGCACGTATCTAAAATATTCCATGCATGTTTACCAACCAACGTAATTTTATTTTAGTGTATTATTAGTATTGGAAATTGTTTAACTCAGTATAATGCTGAACACTGTTAACAATGTAAATGTATGTATATATGCATATGTGTGTGTGCGTGTATATATATATATATATATATATATAGTAAATATGAGTTACCTCTTCTAATTTCTTCTTATTAATTTATATATCTAAGTTATTTATATATCTACCTGTTTACTTAAGATATAAGTGAATTTAACAGACCTGAATAGTTATTTAAGTAATCATACAAAGAGATGAACGAGGAATTATAGCTATATAGGAACCAATAATATTCTTAAAATTTTTATAATTCTGAACTCGATAATTGCATGTATTTTGAAAACATATTTTTCTTTCTTTATATAAAAAGAGACAATATTTTATTAGTTTTTATTTATAAACCATCGTAATCATTAGAGTAGAATGAAAAGCTATACTATATTTATTTATGTCACAAACTAATGCATATATCCGCAACAAGATATCAATATTCCCTTTTTCCGTGTGAGTAAATTTCTCTTCAAAAATGTGTATCCGTAAAAGTTCAAAAGTATCAAATTGTCCGTGAAATACAAACCTCTCCACTGGCGTGTGAGCGGTCGGTGGTACGTAGCTGCCATTTCCGGATCCATAAGGCCTTTCCGATGAGCCACTGGATATGGAACTGCACGAGGACGTTACACGACTAGATGTGTACCCATCTTTAGGTTTTGGCAAAGAAAGGTACTTGTCTGTGTTGGTTCGTGCAGGCGAATAACGATCAGTAGTAGCGTGGAAACGATCAGTTCCAGACGACTGAAATCGTTCGACTGTAGTATTGTTGCAACCGTTAGCAACTCTGTCGACGACGTATCGGTCTTGAGTTGAACTTCGCTCGAATTGCTCATTCTGACTTGTTGACAGCTGGTACCGGTCGTTGCCGTAGCTTTGTACCGATTTGGACAATTGCTGCATGAACTTGTCAGCACTTTTTGACAATGCGGGAGTGTATGTTCGATGACCACTTTCTGCAGTAGGAGATAACGCAGCGTATCGATCTGTTGTAGATTGCGTACTACCGCTGCTGTTGGTGTATAGTGAGTGGAAACGATTTGCTTCCGAGGGTGACGGTGACGACGATACCAATAGACGTTCCGTCGACGAACCCGACGAATATCTGAAATAGCCATTTAATACGTATGATAATCTTTTTTCTATTGGGATACACAATTTTAGTATTTTTAACGGTAAAATTACGTTTAAAACGTTATTTGAACAGTTAAAACGTAAATACTGTAATTATCATAAAATTTTAATTATAAAGTTTCTTTTACATTATTGATAAAATTAAATTAACAATAAATCTTAAAAATTAAAATAGAAAATTAATCTAGTATAAACACGATATGTACCACGTTTTATAATGAACTATATTCTCCAAAACAATTTGTTGAGTCAACCAAAATTTAGTTACATTAACAACATATATGCATCCAAAATTTGGTTGAACTTGTTGAATGAACAAAACCATTCAGTTGTAAAATGTAAAATTGATTAAATTCATTAATTGTTTCATAAAAAAATTCTTTGTGATATTATATTACTTTTTAAAATACAAGAGAGGATTTAAATAAACAATTGCGATGTTTTGAACGTAAAATATCATCATAACGTAAACATTTCAAAGTCCGTAACGAAAAATGATATAAAAACCTAAATGGTAAATCAAATTATATGAAAGGTCAATTAAAAATTGACTGTTTTTACAAAAGCCCTTCCCTTACCTAGCAGATTCACTGGTAGTCGTTCTACTGTCAGTTGCACTCGACAGATATCGTTCGTTAGAGTGAAATCTATCAGTCTGCGGCCTAGACTGCGTCGAAAACCTCTGTAGCCCCAGCTCGTTAAACCTATCCGTGACAAAGCGTTGTGTCGTTGAGGCATCAGACAGGGTTGAAAATCGCGTCGTAAATTCGTTACCCATCGGTGTGGAACTAGGCCTGTCGGCATATTTCGGCGGGACAAAGTTAGTATCCACGTTAGAATATCGACGAGACTGGTCTGAATTACTGCCCAATATCCGCTCGCTCGAGGAGTATCTATGGTGGGAGCCTTCTGGATTCGGGGAGCTCGATAAGAATCGATCGACGTTAAATCTGTCTTGGGAAAGGTAGTCATCGCACTGTTTCGTTGCGAATCTTTCAGGCACGGGAGCATGCATGGGTGAAGAAGATAACAGTCTATCGGCCGAGACAGCTCCGTACCTGGACACGACATCCTTCCGATCGGAAGACAGGTTTCCGAGAATTGGAGAAGCAGCAGACAGAAGTCGTTCGGTTGACGAGGAAGCGGAGTAACGTTGCTGTCGGTCATCCTTTGATTCGTGACAGGTTCCTGCGCCAACCAGCAATCGCTCGACTGAAGAGAATCGGATGTCTTTGGTAGCTGTAGGGATTGGTGAAGTGGGCGCTGTACCGAATCTATCACGGGTGCTAGGGGAACCGGTGGCCACACCACGATCAGTAGTAGGATAGCCAGCAAGACTTTGAGATGAAGCATACTTTTCACTGGGACTAGGACTTGAACTAGGTGACAGTGGTGGCGGAGGCACGAATCTATCATTTGCTGGAGCCGGCGAAGGCGGTGATGGAAATGCGTCAGCGTTAAAAATTCCTCCGGAGTGTTGTGATACCAGGACGCAGGAGTTCGCGTATTCGCTTGTGTTAGACGGGGTATTACTGGATGATGATGTTGGTACCAATACGTGACCTTGGGAAACCGCCGATAAACCTCGGCTCGATGTGTATGGATGGTGCACCACGGAAGATGTTTGTAACCCAAAACGGTCTTGAGATAAGCTTTTAATTTGTTTCTCATTGGTACTCTTGTCGGTGGAGGTTTCGCTATAATTGGGATAATGATTGGAACACTGTTGACTTCCATTTGTTGAAGATGAAGGTGTGCAGTGGTACTCATTTGGCTGCTTTTGATAGCAGTCTGAAATGCTAACAGACACAATTTGAGACACGGAGGGTGTTGTTGGACTAACAGAACTTGAGTTTGGAATTGGCGATGCCGAGGACTGACCGTATTGGACGGTCGGGAGTTGATGTAACAGGAGACGTTCTCTTCGGCCATAGTCGTCGTCTGCCGGCATCCTGGTGGCCCGTGGCCCGTTGTCAGGACATCTGAAACAAGAACGTTATTCATTGTACACAGATAATAAATTTCATAATAAATTTTAACTGCAAAATTCTATTGGTTCTTATTATTATTAGAATATTCATTATAATTATGCATATTTTATACAGATTTAATAATGCACGCGCAATTACAAAGTGAACTGAAAATAATTGTTTAAATTAGAATAACATATTTTTGATTCGTGAAATTACAACGAACCGGGAAATTATATTTACATGAATAGCATTCATTATTTACTTCATTACATTTCATTTACATATTATTTTATACGGAACCTTAATTTTATAATCACATTTGATTTCATGTAATTGGTGAATAAGCTATCAATAATATGTATTTTTATAGACTGATTCTTAAGCATGTTCTTTTTATGAAATTAAATATTTATTCTGTGTATAATTAAAGCGTCGGAAATTTAACTAATAAACTAAACAATGAATTAATCGCTACACACAGTTTCTTTACGAAATATATTTATATTTGTATGTCCTCTGGCGCAAATGATGACTCGTCCTAATGGGCACGAGTTACGAATGTGCAAAATTGCTTTTACGATTTTAAGCATAATTTTTCTTTGTTGACAAACATTGTACACAATTGTTTTTGTCACAGTAATTTTTAAAGGAAATTGTTCTCTGGGTAATGTCAAATTTCGCTAATCTTTAAAAATCTAACCAAATGATAAGATGTTGTAAGACAAGCTTCAGAACCATATTCTATGAAATGCTGTAGTTATAATATATTTACGTAAACTACGACATTAAAATAGTTGTTTTATACCAACAAACTGTAATAGCAATATTTGTATGCTGAATTATTATCTACATTGAAAATTTAAATTTGTGTATGTGAAGATATATTAATATACGAAAAATAATAATGAGAATTACTCGGAATGCCATGTTGATGATTCAATTATATATTAGTTTCAGGTCTCATTGCTGGTAGATTGTATGTATAAAAAAAATCATTTTTCAAGTTCATATTTGTTATAATAATTGAATTTATTTCAAATTATTGTAAAAAAACAGTTTTCATACAAAATAAAAACTCAACCAAATTTATCGCCTTTAATTGCCAAATTTTTGTATTGTGATTGCCGTTTTTCAATGTTTTTTAACGAAATAATTTTCTGTGAACATTTCATTACGTTTGCTGATTATTATAATAATTAATGTTTATTAGCCGAAATTGTTATTAATTTCTATGACAATATCAATGAATATTTCTATACTATTTATACAAGTATATTGTTAAGAAATCAGAAATAAAAGTTACAACAATACTATATAGTATAGTAGAATTTTATGTATGTATATTCTGTTTTTAAAAAACAATCTTATAATTTTATTCAATAAAATTTCTATTTTCAATGCATCGAAAATGTCACGTTTTGACTATGGTTACAAGCACTCAAGATAACAATGTTTGATGCAAGATATTGAATAAAAAAAATCTGTCATAGGACAAAAGAGATTTCTGACATGTGTGAACTCTATACCCATATGACAGCTACTAATACATCATGCCATTTCTAATGATTAAGTTATTTGAGACCGAAAGTAACGAAATGCTAAAAATATATGAATGTGATATAATATAGTCGGATTCTTTTTTGTTATAAGGTTAATTGCTAGTAATTTAACAGAAACATTACGTGATGTATTAAAAATTAAAAAGAAACTTTTTTTTATTTGTTAAACGTAAGTAAAATATAAAATAATTTTTCAATATCATCACTACTAATATAGAAGTATCTTAAATCGAGACATTTTCATGCAAAAAACATAAATGTAGTATTGAATAATAATAAGACACTTATACTATCATTTGTATGAAAATGTCTTGAAATAAGACACTTTTGTAACGTCAGTTTTTAGTGATATAAGTAGAGTAT
>JABFQC010003793.1:0-13533 GCA_022817085.1 Psilanteris sp. ZL-2020 | reverse complement strand
ATGCTATACAGCAGTGATGCCACTGGCTGAGGGATGTTTTAAATGGTTTGGTCATGTATGTGTGTCGATGAATTGACACATTCAAAATATCCCTCAGTCAGTGGCATCACTGCTATACAATGGAGCCGCTGTACACATTCTGGCATCACTGACAAAGCTACACCTAGCTACAGTCCTACATTTAACATCATCGAAACATTCGAAACTTGCACAATAAACTACTATTTTGAATGCTGTAATATATAAATAAATAAAAATCTCTGCGTAACTTTATATCTACAAGCAAACGATATACATATTTCTACAGTTAGTTTCCAGGTTACAGTATTTTATTATTATATATATCAGGAACAGAATTTTCGACTTTCACAGTAATAATAGAAAATTATTTCATCACCGTTCGTAATCAACATAGAAGTTACATAATAATGATCTTATAGTTTTGGTTAAAAATATAATGTTCATTGTATATGTATTTATATAGTTAGTATAACATCTTCAAGTAACTAATAGCCAACGTATTAATTTATTTATTTAAATCAAATGTATTTATTAATACAAATTTGTAGCATAAATCAATGCACATTACACTATTGTAAGCTTTAAACATTGATAATATAATAATAACTTATATTAATGTTATAAGATGTTTCATAGACATAAATATTTTAGATCAGTGTTCAATAATGCTAATTTCAGCAAGTAACATTTTCTATTAATAAATGTCAAATCTATATAGATAAGTGTGTCAGTTTTTTGATAAAAAATATTGTTACTTTTCAAAAGCGCCATAACATACAATAACTACCCAAGTCAGAAATTTTAACCGTGTGGAAGCCATGCCCTCCCCCAACTCCCCCCCACCCTTTAAAATTCTATTAAACCAAAGTATGAGATCCAAGGTGTCCTGCAATACCTTGTTATACCAGTCTGTATGTGAAAGCACCTGAAAAATTATATTTATACATATAATTAAAACTTTAAAACATATAATTACATCTAAATATGGAATAGAATTTTTTTTTCAGATACAAAATTAACTTAATATGGAATTAAATGTTTTACTGTCGACTATGCAATTAAGTAATTTAAATTTCACGAATATTATTTGCATAATTAATGAAATTTCGCTTTATACAATTTTCTAAAATAATTTTTCTATTCGGTACTTATTTATACACGAATAAGACTAAATAATTTTATAATTATAACTAGTTTTTTTAAACTATTACATTATACACTAATTAAAACAATATTTTAAAATTTAATAATTAAATTACATTAATAACAACTGTGAATTTTTTGTTAAAGTGTCACAAGTAAAAAATAAAATTGTAAGAATAAATTTCATGTTTCTGTTTATTTATTCTTCTTAATATTTCTTGTGTTACAGATAAGTTGATATTTTCTCGAAGCATATATTTTTATCTGCACGAAATACTGCAAAGTTACATTCATATTTATATATATACAATCTTAAAAAACACATAAACTTAAATATTCAACACTTTAAATTATTAATAGAATATCATGAATATTGAAGAATATTTTTTATAGTTGAAGTATTATAGTGAAGTACCATAAATTACTTTTAATTAATTAATTCATCTCTTAAAATATTTCTATACTGAACAAAATATAACATATAATATATTAATTTATATGAACCATTATTAAAGACACATTATTAAATTTATTATTTATTAAATTAATGCATTAAATTAATCCTTATTCTGAAATATGTATGAATTGTAAATGCAGATATTGCAGACAAACAGTATTTTTGGAGTTTTTATACACAAATTTTTCTTTATCATAAGTCAGTATACAATTTTGTTTTTAAAACAAAAACAAATGCATTTTGAATTATCTACAAATTAATTATGTAATACAGAAATTAAAAGATGTTTAATAAACTACAACTTAATTTAATTATAGATTGAAAAATAGCTATGAAATAGTCTGTTCTAATAATAAAAAATTACCATATAACATTAAGTACAACTTTTTTTTTTTTTTTTTTCATATTTTCTACTTTTTACAAAAGTTACTGCCACTTTTTAGAAGTAGATTCATTTTGTATTTATTAAATTTCATAAAACATCTCAACGCAGACAATAGCTATATTTTCCATTTTCTCGTTAGAAAACTGAAACGAGGGAACAAGGAAAATGAGTTTGGCGACGGCAAAAGCAGATATAAGAAGAGACGAAAACGGATGTGACGAGAGAACGGAGGGTGTCATTTCCACTGACCTGCTTTACATTCATATTATCTCATATATCTCTATCCATTTGAATTTCGCATTAAAATTATCATTGTAAATATGTAAGGATAGATCAAAATTTATCCAAACGATGATGGAGGAAAACAACAGATTATTATAAGAGATTATTTAAGACATCTTTAGAGATTGAGATACTGTGGTGTGTATACATTAATATGTATACTTGTCAATTTTACTATCATATGATATGAAATATAACTTAAAATTAAAAAAACCCATATATTGTATAGATTACATGATTTCATTTTACACAAACAAATCTGAAACAATTTCTGTAAAACTCTTTATATATAAAATGTTGTAAAAATATATTTTTACAAACATAAGTTTGCAAATGAAAATAGGTTTTCAATACTTTTATACAAAAATACTAGTCCAGAACTCCAATATTTACTTAATATTTATATTTTCAGTAAACAATTTTATAAATCTTCCATAACAGAAGATATTTATGTATCTCATTGGTACATTCAACATAAAACTTGAATATATATATAATACTAAATATAAATAATATAAACTATAAATTTGGCTATCATATATACTAATTTGTTTAATAGATTTTCAGATAAAAATGTGCTGCAAAAAATAACTAAATATAATTATATTTTGATCACTGTGGATTATGGAAAAATAACATTTTTCATTGGCTATGATTAGATCAAGAACATTACTTCGACTTATATTGAAGTAAATCAAAAGAATAGTTCACTGCTTTTATTATTATATATACTTATACTTTTTATTGAAGGTACACTCTTATTTTTGTTTCCTTATAAATATATAGTAAATTATTTAAAAAATAAACTAAATGTTTAAAATCTATATATATTATTTCAAGCGCAAGTAAATTCTATATAAATATAAATGAAAAACGTTTATATTAGTATATAGAAATAAAATATGTTGAAAAACAAAATATTTTAAATATTTTGTTATATTTTTTTAATTTAACGCAGAAAATTCAATTTGAAATGTGTGTACAGTAAATGGAAGAATTTTGTGACAAATATGTTCCTAAAGTATATGCATATTTCAAACATATTACATATAAATCATCTTTTTACTGCACAGATTGTATTACTTCAAATTTGATAACTTCATTTTGAAAAACATATATAGAACAAAATTCTTTGTAAAGTTATACATATAATATAGTTTGTATAATTTAATAATATTGTAATATTAAAAAAATTTACAGCTATTGTTACAAACATATGTATATAATAATTATTAATTTATATATTTTTTTATATTAATAGATGTCTTAAAAAACATAATATAAAAGACTTTTTCATTTTGATTTTGCTATGTTGTTACTCGATGATTTATGTTTAATTATACACTTTATTTTTAATTTACTTACATACAATTAATTATGTTAAATTTGTATTTAACGCAATCAATTTCAATTATACTTAGAAACTACTTATATATTAAATATTATATATAATTTCAAGTAGTTTGTAATATAGTTGGCATATAAATGATATGTATCACGATACACTTATAATAACGACGTTAATGTGAACATTTCAAATAATTACTATGGAATACGAATGTATACATTGTAAAACTAATAATTAAATATACGATACATGTATTCTAGCAAGCGTTTTCGTTGAATTGTCGCCTCAGTAAACCAGGGAAAATGAGTAAATTAAAATATACTGTATTAAATTTTACATATATATTACTTAAAATTTTAGTTTTAACAGAAAGGCTTACTTCATTAAAGCTATTATTAAACGCAAAATAAGAATATAGCAGAATAATTCTTAAAAAATCTAGGAGTTTGTACAAATTTTCAGAATCTTAAATATTACAAATAAATATTCTTAGAAGTATATTTTATTTCATATTATATAATAATTGATAATATTTTTGAAACTATATTTAAATATGTGATAAAATATTGTCATATTATGTTTTTAGTAAAAAGAGGAATAAATGCTCTATTGTTTAGTTCTCACTATTTAGTGTTTAAAAAATTATTATACAAAAAAATGATTAAAATATATATTTATGTTCATTCATATATTTTAACTTCGTGTGTTTTAAACGATAAATTTATATCTAACAAAATGTATATATTGCTTTATGTTTCAGCTCTTTCAGATCAACCAAAGTTTGCTGAACCCATACCAAATATAACCGTAGCTTTAGGAAGGGACGTTAGTTTACCTTGTGTAGTAGAAAATTTAGGAGAATATAGGGTAAACCACTAATATTATATATAAAATTATTGTGAATTCCTATTAAATTCATTTTAAACAATTGTATAAAATTATTTTTTAAATTTGTAAGAAAATAATTAGTCTAACATCATCAGTATTACAATTAATTATTTAAATAATTTCATTTATTATTGTTATAATGTAATACATTTATATGCCTGATGTGCATGACCCAATACGAGCACCAGCTAGAGAAGGTGCTGTGAAGAACACCACTAGTATAGTTCGAACTTTTTTTTATTATTGTAGTTAATTTTATCAAAAATTAGTAACTTTAGTATTAAATTGGTACCAATAATGCTTAATATCTTGCCAAGCATTTTCTATAATTAGTTTATAAATATTTAATTGTTGTTGTTGTGAATATCATGGTATATAATATAAATTTCACTTTAAATATGATACAATTCACATAAATAAATACAATTTTATTAATAAAACATTGTTATTTTATACTTAAAACAGGTTGCTTGGCTACACGTAGATCGACACATGTTAGTAACAATGCATAAACGCGTTGTTGGCAAATTACCACGATTTCGAATTACAAATGAAAATGATAAAAGATGGGTTCTGAATATTGAAAAAGTGGAACAACAAGACAGAGGATTCTACATGTGTCAAGTAAATACAAATCCAATGATGAGTCAAGTTGGATACGTCGATGTTGTAGGTCAGTAAATATCAAAATAGTTTTTGTTTTTGTTTGTTTACTATTAATATTAAATAAATGTTTACTATTATTATTTAAATAGGCCAGGAAAATACGATAATAGGGCCCCCCATAGGACCTCGCGTCTTGGGTTTGGATAGAATTTTACATGAGGGGGGAGGGGGTTGGGGACGGAGCCCCCGCATCTCTTTGAGAGGGTGGCCGAAAGCCATCCGATGCGCTCCACCATATTTTCGTAAAAAAATACTTTTTACCCCCTTAACTAGGTGCCCCAAAAAGAGCGTTATATAATATATATATATATATATATATATATATATATATATATATTAGTAGTGCTTATTGGATATGTGAAAGTTGGCAACATAGTAGATTGGCAAGATAAGCAACAGTATATCAATGAAGTGGTGTTTAACATGAGTCGTGATCAACATTACAAAGTTTTGTATATTTGCCTGTCCTTGCTGATAGTATTTTCACATAAATCATTGTGCTACAGCACAATAGTTGTACTATGATTCTTGAACTAGTGCTGACATTTCTCTGTCAATAATAAAAATGTTATCACTGTTAAATCCCTTATATTAAGGTACTATAGTGAGATTTGAATTGTTTCACGCAACTGAGAAGCATTTCCAGTGAATTCGTTAAATAAGTAATAATTGATGCGGTTAATAATTTGTTTCTGTATAAACTTTATTCTTTATATAATGACATGAAAAAAATCAGTCGAAGTAAGATATGGCGATCTTAAAGGCTTACACTGGACCTCAAATTATTTCGGTATAAAAAACATTTATATATTCGAAAAAAAATAGACAAACTAACGACGTTTGGGGTGGTTTTGGATAAGAAGTTGGAGATTTAGTTAAACAAATTTGTCTAATATTTTTATTTAAATAATATTGTTTACTGTTATTTAATTAATTATGGGAGATGTAGTTAAGGTAATTTTGAATTGGTTACATCTGCTCAACCAACTTAATCATTCCCTATTTTGTACACAACTTTACTAAGATTGTGTGTCTGTCTTTGTCTTGCTTACAACCTCTTTCCATGTAAAGCGTTGCACTATACTACAACACTTATGATGATTTCTTTTAGCGTTTTCTACAACTCAACCGGTTGAATTGTTGGGAGCTAAGAAAACATGCGTTCGAAAACTGAACATTATTATTTATTATTGTTGATATCATGAAAACGCTTCCAAGTTAATTTTCGGTGATTCTTTTTGCGTGTTTCCTAAAAGTTAAAATTAAATATTTTTTAATATTTTATTTTATTTTTACTTAAATATAAAATATATAATTTGTAAACAGAATTATGTAAAAAAACTTCATCGGAACATGCGAAGAAAAAAATCACCGAAAATTAACTTGGAAGCGTTTTCATGTTATCTACATTAATAAATAATAATGTTCAGTTTTCGAACGCATGTTTACTTAGTTCACAATAATTGAACCGTTTGAGTTGTAAAGAACGCTAAAAGAAATCACCATTAGTTAGTAACACTGCTTGTACAACCAAGTCCTGATCACATGTATATCATCGCGCATTAATCTAGCGCATGTCCGATCGATACGAGAGGATTCCTTATCCTTCTTATTTTAAAATAGGCTAGAGGTTAGCAAACTAAATTTTTGGTTGTTTTTATATAAAATATATAATAATATATATATTTATCTAATATCAAACGGTAAACTTTTAATTTTATTTGTTAAAGTTTATAATATTATACAGACAATTTAATTTACTGATTACACGAATCTTAATTATATTTTTATTAAATAAATATACTAACATTTATAAATATATATATCTAATATAATTTAATGTACTTCATATATTCAATCACATTGTAGAAAAGTTATAATGCATATATTTATTTAAATTTTGTATATAAAGGACGTAAAAGAAATAAGATAATTACAATTTATTTGTGTTATTCTAACACAAAATATGCCAGGGTATAAAAATAAAAATCTTAATCTAATATCTGGTGAGGTACTATAGTAGAATTAAAATTAAACAATTTTATTTTATAAATATATATTTCATATTTTTTATATACATTAAAAATTTATAACAATTTACATAATTACATTATTATTATTGTTTTAACAAAGTATAATATAAAAACACAATTTTTTCTTCAATTTACATTGTTGATAGATAGAAAAATCCGAGAAATGTCGATATATATACACACTTGGATGATCTATCCAAGTAGTAACAATCATCACCATAGTGTTTTGCTCCAGTTTCGTCCTTCTCCACCCAAATGAGTAAATTTCTGAATAGAATACAACATTTCAGTCATACATTGAATATTAACTTAATATATTCTGACAATGCTAACATATTCTAATTATTGATACTACTTGATTATGCTTTGATAAGGTACTTAAAGGCAAAAAGTCTTGCGTTTACATATCCATATAAAAGACAAGTGAATCATTTAATTCTTTTTATCATATCAATTAATTTTTCAATCATTATTAAATGACACAATTCTTTCCACAGGGAAAGTGAAAGAAAGTTTATTGGCGAGAATTGTTTTCTTAGTTTTTGCCAGGCCTCTGTTAGTAGCCTTTGAACAAAAAAGTTCTGACAAACAGAACATCTTTATATGTAAATAAAAAAATTACATACAATAAAGAATAAACCTTAACTATATAGTAAAGTGTACTGTATAGTACAATACTTTATATGACAATGCAAGACAGGCAGATATTTGTTACCAAGAAAAATTTAGTAACAATTAACTGAACCAATTAAGCCGCAGGTGGTATGTGAGAGAAGAATGGTCTACCTTGAAAAATTGGCAAATTATCTATATTAAGTTCATTTTGCAATTCTAAGGCAAGTGCTTGGAACATGCGGTTATATATAGCAAGCTGTCGTTCTTCTTCTAGCACCAGAGTCGTCACGGTATTACGTGACTGGTACTTATTATTGCGCCTATCACAATTCGTCATTCGATTGTCATATATACAATTTCAAAGTTTTATTAACAAAAATATTTCTATATATATAAATATATATATATATATATTTTAATTAAAAATATAACCTTTAAGGTTATATATAATTATTATATAATTAATGATATCAAAAATTTATATATATAGTAAAACGCTTATAATAGATAAAGCTTATAAAAGAAAGATATAACAAATTTATTAACAGTACATTTATTCAAACCTTAACACATTATATTTTGTATGCAACGAAGTTACATGGGAAATCCAAATGTCGCTTGTAAAGTACAATCCTCAAGTTTTAAGCTTGGACTTTCCCTGATTACTTGCGGGAAAGCACTCGCCATCTAGTGGCGGTACAGTCAGTGATTTGTTAACGAAGGACAAACATAATGATTTGAGAACGAGAAATATAGCCATATAAACTGAAACTTTCTGTGTCAAACAAATAAAGAAGAAGAAGAAGAAAGAGAATGAGAAAAATACAGGATACTGTCATTACTTTCTGTCAATTTCCGAACATACCCTATATATTATAAATCCTTTGAAAAACTATTTTTGTACTATTAAAAATTTATAGATATTTTCTTCAATTTCAATAAATTAGAGTTTTTATTAATAGTTTTTTCAATGCAATTATCCTGAATTTATATAACATTAGTAATAATAAAAGCATATATTTAATGGTGCATATATACTTTACTGTACTGAAATTATAGCGTTATAAAAAGATGAATATATATATATATGACAAATTTGATAAAGAGGCATAACTACTGGCAGTATTTAAAGTAAAGACTAAAACACATCCTAAATGTCAGTTTCATTCAATTTTATAAATGTTTAAATAAGAGTTATACAGTAATTATGTTTAATTTAAAAATTTTTACAAACAAAATCATTAAAGGATAAAGATATTCTTCAGAAAGGTTTAAATGATTTGAACAATTGATGTAATAAAAATAAATTATATTTAAATATAAAATAATATAAATGCATTACACTTTCTAGATCTAGAATAAATAAGAGATAATAGGGAGAGTTGAATTTATTAGAGATTCGGCGTCACATTTGACTCGAAATTAAACTTTAATATACATATTGAAAACTAAATAAATAAGGCTGATCAATCATTGGGATTTGAAGGACGTAAATATTTTAATTCAGTGGACATTAATTAAACCAATATTAATGTACTGTAGTATTATCCCTAATAACGCATAATATTTGTGCAATATTCTTCAATTTCATTATGATATACCTATAATGCACCTGGCACATTATTTAAGGTGGGCACGCTATTACGGGTTTAATACTAAAATAACATAATTTAGTCCATATAATAAATATAAATAAATAATTTAAATATATGTTATTATATTTCCATTATTTTAAAAATAAATCTTTGAAATTATTATATATATATATATATATATATATATATATGGTGTAACCGCGTGGTTATACGGATCCGCGAAGACTGTCCATCGATAATCAACCTGCTCATCGATCCGCGATTGATCGTCTAATTTCGGTGATTGTTGGGCCGGCCATTGCGCGTGACGAATTTCACCGTAAAAATTCGTTATGCGACGTCAGTTCATATCTACATTTTATTTTTTTACATATTTTTATTTTACCAACGTTACCAAACGTTGCACCATGGTTCAATGCTGTATAGAGAAAGGCAATGAGTAAAACTAAGATAGACATACAAAATTTAGTAACGCTATTCAAAAGTTACACTAACATTACAATTAATTTATTGTCTTGATTTCAATTTGATTAATTGAATTGATGATTTCTCATGATAGAATTGTTTATAAGGTATTTCACAATTTTTAATAGACTAATTGATATTGTTGGAAAGTCTAAATAAATTTTGAAAACATTTAAAAAAAATTTTATCTAAAAACAATTATTAAAATTATTAGTTTTTTCCCATAAAATATTGTAAAATTTGTCCAGTATGTAATATAATTTTTAAATTACTTCTAAATTAGTATATATTCATACTCAAAAATAAATATAGTACATTATTATATTTCATTTGTTTCCATTCTTAAAAATATTATAAATTATATATGAATAATTATCATAATTTATTTAAAAATTATATTTTGGTTATAAATATTTTAATGAAGCTCCAATTTAGGAATTGTAAAACAGAAATTTCCTAAATTGGAGCTTTATTTCTTAATAAATTTGTTACAATATTGATTAGGTATTATTAGGAACTTTCAAAAGTAGTCAATTTCATTTCAATTTCCACAGAAATCCTAATGAACTCAACCACTTTTGAAATATCCTAATAATACCTAATTAAAATTGCAACGAATTTATTAGGAAATAAAGCTCCAATTTAGGAAATTTCTGTTTCACAATTCCTAAATTGTGAATTTATTACGATATAAAGCTGGAATTTAGGAAATTTCCATTTCTCTATTCCTAAATAATCTAAATTGTTCTTTTTTTTCTTACGAATAATTAGGCGTTTTTAACATGGGTAATTTTGTTTCAGATTCGTTTCGACTCCTATTCCAGTTTCATTTAATTTTCATTCCATTTTCGATACAATATGATTTATGGTTTGATAACTATTTAGAGAATGTATACTATACTATTAAATAGTATTAAATAGAAATAATATCGATTAAGGGATTTGTCTTAACAATGAAGGAAACAAAATTAAAAATGCAGATAAATGTGTGAGATTAAAGATGAAATGTTAAGTTGTCATATGTTAACTAAAATAATAATTTTAAAGAAAAATGTATTATATTTAAAATAATAATTGTCATTAGTTATATATGTAAATAATTTTTAGGGATGAAATCTGTAAAATTCATTGACATTGCTGATCTACTTTTTTCCTTCATTGTTTAAGACAAATCTCTGAATCAACGTTATTTTTATTTATCTTTAATTAATACTATT
Organism: Psilanteris sp. ZL-2020; assembly: GCA_022817085.1. Classification (NCBI taxonomy): domain Eukaryota; kingdom Metazoa; phylum Arthropoda; class Insecta; order Hymenoptera; family Scelionidae; genus Psilanteris; species Psilanteris sp. ZL-2020. The sequence goes on along the minus strand of JABFQC010003793.1, from coordinate 2,418 downwards.
TAATGCTAAACTAGATTAGGAAATTTACTACACCAATATTTTAAACAACTTAAAACAACGCGTGTATAGGAAAATATTAATTTTTACAATTAAAGACGTACCCTTAATAATAATCTTATTGTTTGGTATATTGAGAGTTTATAAATTTAACATAACCTCTTTTAAAATGTATTTACAACTGTATCTATTGAATTATCTCGTTTGTAACTTCAAATTTTCACTGTTTTAGGCTGTGCATTTGAATACATTTTCAGAGGTTATGTTTGTTGATAGCTATTGGCGTACAGGGCACCCTGTCCCTATAGCCACTAAAGATAACAACAACAACAGGTTATGTTTGTACTGTCATTTACAATCTACTAAAACATGGCAACACTTCCATTTCCATTATTTAATCTGATATTAGAGGTTATCTTTGTACTGTCATTTACAATCTACTAAAACATGGCAACACTTCCATTTCCATTGTTTAATCTGACGTGTTCTTTCGAATGTAACTTTCTATCCTTTTCCTTTTATTCATATTCTATAACTTAAAAATCTGAAGAATTTAATACCTGTTACTTAACCAATTTTATCTACGACCATTCGTTATTCTTACTTACACTTTAATTTATTGTTGTTGTTTATATTTGTTCTTCATAATTTGTGACTCAAAAATCTGAAGAATTTAATACCCATAATTTAACTGATTTTAAATATGAACATTTTTTTTATTTTTACTTTTTAATTTATTTAAATATTGTTTATACGTAATATTACTCATAAACACTAAACTTCTAAATTAAGTGTCATTCATGGGTTCTCAAATGTTCTCTATGCGGTGGTTTTTATTAGTTACGTGTTCATAACTACTATTGACATATTTGTGAACGCGTGTTCGAAAAGTCTTCATAAGAATACATTTATAATTGTATTGTTAACCTTATTTTCAAACTCGTGTTTAATAACAACAATAATAATTATTATACAATCTTTTTATAAGCTATAGTGTTTTATAAGGACATAGTGCATGTGAGGTTTAAATCTAACCATATAACGTATAGTATGCACTATGTCCTATTCAGAACTTTATGTAGAGATCAGTGCAGTAAACTGTTAGTAAAAGATGAAATTATACACCTAAACAAGTTAAATGAAGATAGCTTCATTACTTGCAATTATTTTAGTACAATTGAAAACGACTATAATTAATTAAAAATTAATAATAATAAAAATTTAAAAAAAGCATTGCAACAATTATTGTTGTGAATACTTTCCGAACACGAGTTCAAAAATAAGGTACACCCACCGCCATCGATTCGTGCCCCCCTAGATTGCTCTTACCTTATCTATTCATGTGTTATTTTTATGGAACTAACAATCTAGGGGGGCACGAATCGATGGCGATGGGTGTAACAATACAATTAATTGTGTTCCTATGAATATTTTTTAATTACGCGTTCACAAATTTCACCAACATTACAATTAATTGTTTGTTGTAAATACGCCATAACATTGGTTAGTTCCAAAATCGATTTTCATTCTTTTTTACTTTGTCTTACTCATTCGTTATCATATTTTTATTTCAATAAATCAGTTCTAAAATGATGTCTTAAATCTTGGCCTATGTTTATATTTGAGATTAGTATTGACGACCACCATAGTGAAAGTAGTAAAATGGTGCATTGCGCATTATGAATCATGGAGGAATCAAGGGCCTACTGACTTACATTTAATATTAATTTTTACAAAAATTAAGACTTTACTTAATTATTCATTTTTACTAATTCAATTTTATTGTAGAAATAGTCAATTAATTATGTTTTAAACTAAAACCAATTATTCTCCATAATGTGTTATACTTATTTACTTATTACAATTTTTGTTAGCAATAGATAATGTTATCGTGATAAAATGCCAATTTCATAGCATTGGACAGTACGTTAGATGTTAATATAATTTAATAATAATAGAGATTATGAATTATTTAAATTATGCCCCTGGTTAAAAACTCACAAGAAATCATACTAGACCATGCTTATAAGTGTATATATTGTTAAGGTTTTTGCAACAGAAAATGCCCTTTCTATTATGATTTCTTGTGACCTTTTAAGCAGGGGTATTATGTATAAGTATGAAAAATTATTTAAAAATCAATTTAGACTTGCCAATGCTGTATCTACTTTTCGAATAAATTTATTCATATAGTAACTAGAATTTCAAGTATTTTTGTCGCTTTAGACACAACCTTAATATAAAATGTTAAAAACCCGCACAGAACAGTTACGTTCAGGGAACGTCACTGTAACGTTACAAAATTTAAGAAAACATGTTCCCGTAACGTCACAGTAACCTTAGTTACGTTCCGACACGTTACTGGTACTTCCGAATGTTCGCTTGAAACTTGTTGGTGGAAGGTAACAGGTACGTTACATG
>JABFQC010003792.1:0-13534 GCA_022817085.1 Psilanteris sp. ZL-2020 | reverse complement strand
ACTCTAAACACACCAACTTTATATGTAGTAGACTTTAATACATTACAATTTAAAATAATTAGATTTCACATATTCATTCTTAAAAATAATCTTTTTGATGCAAAATTTTAGTCTCGGAACAAAATCAATCAGAATCGTATAAATTAACGGAATAAACAATATCGTATTAATTAATGCAATTTGGCTTTGTTTGTTTCGCCCATTTTTGGGTTATAAGTCGTTGTATAATCTTTTATTTAAATTCTAAAATATCGAAAAAAGAATCCTTTTTCCTCTTTCAGTAATATTAATATAAAGTCTGCAATATTGTTTCTTAAAAGCAATCAAGTAATGCAACCAGCTTGGTTTAGATTATTCAACAATCGATCGATAATATTTGAACAATATAACGTAGCATTCGATTTCTCGTTTAACATTCACTTTCTATTTTACTTTATTTTATTTTATAAATCATGAGTTATTTCATATCGTCGATATTCTTTCTGAGCAAAGTTACAAATCTATGTTTGCAATAATCTAGTGAAGGTGAAACCCGGACAATGATCAATAATAACTGAACATGCTTGTTCAAGAATCTTCATAATTTGATGATTTAAATATTCAACCCAAAGCTCCATTCGATTATAATTAAGCACTTGAAACATTATGAATGCAATTATTAATGTTTAATTCCGAAGAAAGTTTGTATTCATTATTTTGCATTTTACGTGGATAATACTATGTTTCATTTTTGATTAGATATTTATAAGACGCATGGAATTATTACACATAAAGTGGAAGAGAATCTTGATAATTTGAAATATAATTTATAGGAAAATAGATAATATTCTCTGAAGTTAATTAACAGAATTTCACTTTAATTATTAAATTTCAGAGATTATTTGTACAAGCGTAAATAATAATACATTTGTAATAAAGAAATAGAAAGATATTTATACAAAAACGAATATTAAAATGTAAAGTTTAAATTTACCAATATTGAGAATTGGTCAAATTTATGAACCAAAATAATTAAATTTATAATGAAATTCAAAATAGTTGAATTACCAACAAAGAATTTCTTAACTATATATTTCAATCCAAAATGGTTCGATGTATTTAAATTTTAATCGTAATTTGACTAAAGTTTATACCAACGGTATTACATTTTAGATGAATATATAGTAATCTATATGCACTTTACACAATCTAACAAATCATATGTTTATCAACTGTCAACTGCACTGCCAAGTCCTTTTATAATAATAGAAACAACAAATTCTCCTGCTCTAAGTAATATATTTGTCATGGATATTAATGTTTCGAGAATTAATTTTACTAACATAAATACATTTATGATAAAAAAAATGTAACAAATTTTTCATCTTGAAGTTAAAACATAAAAATTTCATTTTATTATTTGAAATAGAGTATAAAACAGTATTTTTTTTTATTAAAACAATACGAAACATAGAATACAAAATATTGTATTGTATATTATACTATATATTGTAATATTTATGCAATATTTATATATATAACATTTATGAATATTTGAATTTATGAATATATAAGTTTATGAATATTAAAATATATAACATAAATATAATTATAAATATTATATACATGATAATGTAAACAATATACATATGACGTAATTTGTAATCTGTATAACATAATATTTACAAGTCCGTAATACATATATCATGTTTATATACTCTTTAATGCATTTGGTTGTTATTTATTATTAATTTAATGAAAAACGGGGTGAATAGATATTAAAAATGCATATAATAATTAATAAATAAACAAAAAATAATAATTACCAAATACAAACGATGACTATTTTAATAGCCTCCGCAGGCAATCAGTGCCATATATATATATATATATATATATTTATCAACGAATATGCCTGGTCGATAAGTGTCGTCGTCATATGCAACGGCGAACGCACCTGTATGTCATATAAATCAGACCTGCCACCAACGTTTATTGCTTAAACGATACATCGTGATGGGACATGTGAAACTACGCCTGTACAATTCACGTTAATTATAATTTCTTTTGCCTCGTCCCTAGCTCTTCCTCTCACCAACAGTCTCGTCTTCATTACAAATTAGTGTAATCAATAAATTAACTCAAATTTAATTGCATCTATCAATTTGTCCTAATTTAAGTTTATCAAAAACGCAATTCAAGCAACAGTCTGGGATCCAAAATTTGGCGACTCTACCATTTTGAGTTCATCACAAATGAACTCCCTACACAAAGTTACATAATTATTTGACTTTTATTAAAGTCGGGAGGGACATATTGGCCCCTTTCTGAAAGCCACTCCCGTCAGAGGAGTAATTTTCAGATTTTATAATGATTGATGCTGATATAAATACATGAGAAATATTGGGCACGTATTCCTCTATTTTTGCTATTTCTCCCCCTCATTCTCTTTCCATTTCTCAGTTAGTATATCAAAGCTAAACATATATTGAGATTAACATAAGTTAATTTAACAAAAACTGTAATAATGAAATTTAGTGGAGTGTAAAATATCTTGATTTTTAACTAAATTCGTGATTACTTTTAAATAATAAAATTACAATTAATCGTGGAAATAAATTTAATTAAACACTAATTGAAAACATTTTAAAGATTAATTACAATTTTCTAACATAAACACATACTATATTTAATGACATTTTTCTTAAAATGATAACAATTATCACGCGTTATTTTCAAAAATAAAATGTAGAATTTTCATGTTTTTTATTACGTAAAAATTATATAATAAATATTTTAATAGGAATATTACAATTGTCACAAATGGCTAGAATTTAATTTTACAACGGATATAATAATAAACGTATAATATACTTATGTTACAAGATCTTAATCTAATTGAGTCTTATTTTATTCATAATTTCGCGATGATAAACTTAATAGTGTTAAAAATGTATACCCATTATATTCCATGAAACTCTAAGTCTACCGAAACTAAGATTGTTGTTTCATTATATTTCATTTTATAAAGTATTGTATCGTATTTAATTGCAATTATGTTTTAATGTGAATTAAAGTTAATCTCATGAATATTCATTGTAAACTAGTTTCGAGGTTCACATACTTTTTCCACGTCTTTTATTTTGTAACCTTTCCACTGATTAATTCGTCACACTTAAGTGAGTGTTTCTTGAAGGTTTAGTGTAACGCAAAGGAAAGCTGAAAAATGTAGAACTGATAAAGTTTGAAAACTGTCATTCAGAAACTTTTAAGCGTTTAATAATTTAAAGTCAAACATTGTCTAATTCTGAGCATGTAACAAACATTATTTTCTTATTTAAAAATTAGGAAAACATCATAAAACAAAAAATCTAATTTAGATATTGCAATACACTAAATAATTAATTTTATTAAATTTTGCTGTTCTTGTATATACTATAATATAATAAAATCATATGGCAACATATTAAATCGGTTTGCAGCTGAGAAATAATTATCATTTAACATCTATTAACATCTATTAGAAATTTTAAATGAAAAATGAAAAAAATTTGAATTAAAAAATGTTCTAAACATTTACTTACAAACTGTTTAATATATTGTATATATAAAATATAATTTTAATTAATTGTTTAATAAAAATAAAAACAATTATACATTATATATTAATTCTTTTGGCTTAGAAAATAAAAGTTATAAAGTAAGATTGAACATTTTCAGGTCAGTCAACAGCCGTGTGCAAAACTTTAGCTGCAGATTTATATCGGAACCATACTTTTGCCAACAAAGTTGACGATCTATAACAACGACTCTACAGTTGCCTTTTTATTAACACGATTATCATCGATTGAATGATTTGTGTAATTATGTTTCATAGAGTTTTTGTAATCAAGGTCATAGGGAAAACAAAGTTTGTAATTCAGCTATATGATATATTATAACGAGAAACAATTACCCATTATTTAACAATAAATATAACAATTAAATTAATTGATTATAATAAGATGCAAATTTTCACTTTTGTTAGCAATAAAAATAATTTGTATGCTAATAAAAATAAGAAAATTGTAATTAAATAAATTGATTCTTCAAAGATTTTGTAATATAAATAATTATGTACAGACTATTTTATTAATTCTTTATAACCATAAACATTTTTTTAATGATCGTATGATAATCTTTGGCTTTAAAATAATGTGTAATTAAAATCATATATCTATATGTATTATAGTCAATCACTATGTATAATTACTAAATATAAAATATTTTTATTTATTTTTTTATTATTTAAATATAAAAACAAATAACTAATATTTGTATAATTTACATTTTAATTATATATAATTTATTTTGAATATAATTAGTTTTATATAATAATGTCTACAAATAACCATTTTTATGCTTTCTCTTTAAAAATAAGTGATAAAGACAGTATTACGTCAGACTCGGAAATTCAACACCAAAATATCGTGGGTTAATTTAATTTAGCATCCGTTCACATTTAATGATTCGATACACGAATTACAGAATCAAAACCAAATATTATATGACGATATATTTACAATTACACGGCGAAAAATTATTCGTTTCATAATTGTTATATTTTTAATTATATGATATTAATATTAATAAATTCTAGTATTATGATAATATTTATTCATGATGTTGCTATATTATTAAAATAATTACCTAAAACCGTTTAAAATTTAACAATAAATAGTAAATTTGAACTTATTCTTGATAAGTTAAATTTATAATAAAGTACTTCACATTTGTTGAAACCCATTAATATTTGTTTTGTTCGTAACATAACATACGGGATAATCACTGCAAGACTCTAGTAAATAATAATACTAATATAATCATAATTGTACGCAAATCATTTTTCGACTTGTAATCAACACTAGTACCAAATATTTTTGAAAAGACTTGCCTGATACCTAACACGATTAAGTTTTTCTCCGAAAACTTTTTGCACGTCTTTTCTACATCCTTCATAAGTGTTTTTGTTTTTATAATCCCCTGTACCTTTCATAGCATTGCCACGAATCAATAAATAAATACCTGCACGTATAACTACTTGCTAGTGGTACACATGAAGAACTTCCGCAATGTATTAAAAATGAATGAGTCTTTAACCTTTTGCAGAACGACTATGTACAAATACCTATACGTATGATTATTCGAGCAAAGTAGTACAAAACTTCAATTCCATTGTACATGGTACTTAAAGGAGATATGATCAATTGTCTTTAATACTACATAGTCCAGCGAAAGTTTATTTCTCCCGTTTGAATGTGGATTACAGATTGGCTTCGATTAGAACAATTACGATATATCTTTTATTGAGCAAAAAATTTAAAAAATGCATTAATTTAAATTACTGAAAACCGACAATTCTGGAGCATATATTAAAATTTATATGCAATAAGATAAATATTCGTGTGCGAAAGGTCAAGTCTATAACATTCAAAACTTAATTTATATAATGAAGACATCAAATTAGAATTAAGGTTTACATAATATAGAAATGTTGTTAATTTGTTGACAGTTGAAATGTACTCTTAAAGTGACATATAAAATTAAGTTCATTTATATGTATAAACACAAATAAATGTTCTTTTTGCATACAGTGTGTTGCAATACCGACCAGAACGACACGGCCTTGGGGGACCCTCGAATTGTTCGTCAATTTCGTTAAGTTCGGAACTTACACCAGTAACGAAACAGTGCCAAATGACTATGGTCGCCCTACTTTTTTGTCACAATTTTGAATCAACAGGTTCGTAGCTGTAGCGCCCCAAAATGGTAGGTATATCTATTAATTATAATAATGCTTGTAATATGTTTTAGAGATTTCAAATTAATGGCAATGAAATTGAATTAAACAGTAATTATAATTTACATCTTCGCATTATTGTTTAATTTAAGTGTAATATAATGTAACATATTACGTTGTGCATTTAAAATATATCGGTAAAATAGTATTCTATTGTATTACATAAATTATCACAAGTTTTTATAAATTATATTGTTTTTACAATAATAGTTGAAAACTAATCTGATCATTAATATTTATATTAAATATTAATAATATGTAATTTATTAAAAAGTTTGTCTATTTTTAAATTTAAATTATTATAAAAACAAATAATTACAATAATGTATAATTACTTATATTAAATATAGGTATTACGTAATATATTATATTACACATGTTGAATTTTATAATTAAAATTCTGCTTGATGCTTTATTTCTAAAATGTATTTCATTTACGTTCAGTAATATTATTCATTTTCGGAAGCTCTCCCCTCCAGAATCTCTAGACTCTCACGCGGGAGGGATTCTGTTTTTGTTTTGGAGATAGAAGTAAGTCAGTCGAACTCTAACTGCAAAGCAGAGTGCTTTTGAATTTAAAAAGGCTTCTTCAGCTTCAAATACGAAAAATAACTGGACACGAGGTCCTAATCTGTATTTTTTTGTGAAGCAAAGATAATTTACATGTACGAAACACGTAATGATACTGTTGTGCACGAGGCACGGTATAATCAACAAATTAATATTAAATGTAACTGTGTGTAATTAAATAAAATTGAAAATTACAAGTTTGATTAATTATATATACAAATGGAAGATCCCCAACGACAAAAGAAAGAATATAAAAAGTATAACTAGCCGGCAAAGGACTAAAATTTTATATATCCTCAAGTCCGCAACAAACAACACATTTATTATACATAATGCATGTGGCAAAGGACTGTAAATTATTTCAATTACAGTATAGCCGGGATATGGAGTGGCTGTGTTGAATGCTATATTAAGATATTGAATTAAAATATTGTTTATTTTTTTGCTTTTTATACGTAGTTTCGTTTTGTATAATTTTAACTAATACAAATTTAACAATGTTTAACGAATAAAAATAAACAATTTTCATAATACATTATACTTCTCATTTGTGTACACAATAAATATACTTTTCTCGGAAATATATTGCTCCAACTTTCATCATTTCAACTCTTATTATGCAGCAGAATTGGAACTAAACTGGGTGGTAAACAGTTGTTATCGCTTCAAATATATTCTGGTCGCGAATTTTCGCAGCCTTGGTGGTGTCAATAAAACATTCAAGTTTAAATAATTTGTTATATTATAGACATATAACATTAATTTGTTTAACTAAGAAAGCATGTATTACAATTATTTAACAATCTTAACACTTTAATAAAATAATTCTTATAAATTATTACGTCAAAATTTGATATAAAAAATAATCGATTGTTTAAAAATATTTCTATTTATTGATAATCTTCAAACATGAAACCAATGTTTTATAAGTTTAAAAAGTATATTTTAAATTTTTATAGTATTTATTTTCATAACTAAGAATTTATTTATAAACTTGTCTATAATCACAAACTAGGTTCATGGTTTTGATGCGAAAATCGTAACTGGATAACTGGTTAAAAATTTAATTGCAAGTATCGGGTAACTAATATAATTTTGCCATAAAATAATTTACTCAGCTATCATAAATAGTATCAACTCAACTATAGTTAACAAGAAAAATTTCAGTATGCCTCGATGAAACGAGATGAAGTAAAGCTTAAGAATCAGGAACATGACGATGAACTCTCAAAATATTGACTGATATCTGGCACTGATGATTAAACAATCGCGCACCAAACCTATCACAGCTCACATATTCCAATCAACCTAAAATTATCTTAATATACATACGCAATAATTTTAGTAGAAATTGTTTCTAGTACAACAATATATACTAAAAAATAGAATAGGTAATAGAATTATTATATATATTGATATTTAAAGTATACTAATTTTTGGACATTATTATTTAAATGTACAAAATGACGAAAATTACTGAATTAAAATTCGATGATTCTAAATATATAGTTATTATTTAAAAATATCATTATAAGTTGATAATGGTATATGTTTTAATTTGTTTATATTTTTAGAGCAATGTTAAATAATTTCGCTTAATTAATTAATTAACATTCTATATTTATTTTTATATATACAAAAATTATTTTTATAATATAAAAAAACATGTAACTACAATTTTACCAATAATTTCCGAAGTGTTCTAATTATTTTGTAAATTAGTAGTCATTAATTATTCATTATTTCGCACGTATACACTTATTTGTCATTTATCTTACGTAAAAATGTTCTGAAAATAAAAAAAACAACATGCAAAACATACCCAAATTTAAAATATGACTAACCCCCTACTATTACTAACCATTAACAACCATCAATCACTACTTTCTCTAAAAGTAATAAATAACCTCAACTTTTTGTCAATAACATTCTTGAATTTCATTCTGTTAATAAAAAAACGAAACCGTCAAAATCAATTTTTTCGTTAAAAATACGAAAGCACATTCAATCATTTTATTATCAATTTTCTACTTCCCTATTCACCCTTATTATATATACTCTAAGACAAATGTAAATAACAAAATTCGTTCAACTGGAAATGCATAAAGTTTCGCGACGTGGAGAAAATAATTAATGGATTCAAGTATTTTTCTACAACATTAAACGTTCTCGATTGATTTTACAACAAATAAAATAAAGAAATAAACAAGACTGCATAAGAATTTTATTATTTTATTTCTTATTTTTTTACTAGAAAAATAATATATAAAATTACATTTTAAATTGACCTTTAAATATGCATATTATATTATTAAAACTTAATTTAATATATTTTAATACAATTACCGTTAAAAAATTACACCATCATTTTTAATGTATACTGAAGATAATAAAAGCATGCACGTCATACACGAAGGGCTGACGACACAGTAATTCCACAATGTAAAGATGCGATCTTAGATATTTAAACTTTAATGCGGAAAGATGTTAGTTTAATAATTATAGACATTATGTTACTTGGACTTAAAAAAAGACGATTTTTTATTATTTACGACCTTGAAAAACTGCAAAAATAAAAATCTAGTAAATGATCAAAGGCTAGTAGAAAACTTCCAAAGCATTTTAAATTAATTGGTTAAGAATAATTTGAAATATCGTAGACGTGTATTAAGAAATGAATTTGAGAAAAATAGCTTAAATTTTCTCCTTTAAAGTCATTCTAAATTTTCTCTCTAAAACTTACTTCTACTTTCATACTTTATTTACATTTATAATGTAAATTTACTGTTTTACTACTTTAAAAATTTACTACTTAAAATTTATATATTATTTACATAACCTTATTATGTAAGTTTCTAATAAATGTTTGATCACTATATACATTCTATTTCTTATCATCTTCTTGACTTCACGGCAAAAATAATTATCATGAAAATGTCTTAATTTAAGACACCAATCCTTAACAAGATGCAAAAGTATCTCATTTTCAAGTTGATATTTCTAATTAAGCTACTTGTGTCATAAACTAAGACATTGGTGTTTTAAATTAAGACACTTTCGTGCGCATATTTTTGCAATGTTAACGGTGCAAAATGCAAAATGAATAGTAAAATTTAGTAAAAAAAAACTAAACACAGATATAACGTTCGTATGAATAGAAAATTACATGATCTTGGTTCTTTTCCACCACATTTTAAAAGCATTTATTACTTCCCTTTAATAATCATTCTCTTCTGCATTAAAAAATAAAATTTTCCAAAGTCAGTAGTCTGGCGCGGACACCAACAAGTCGTGATATATCGTCTTGAGAACGGCTTGTCTTTCCATATATTACAACTGTCCATTTCAGGCGACCTCTTCTTTTACCTCTCCACAAAATCAAATATAACTTTTTTACTCTAGCGATCGACTGATACGTTATGGAAAATAAATAAACCGAATAAAAAGATAGCGCATTACAATATGTATATTTTTCTACGTGTGTGGGTTTTATGGAAGAAGCTCTAAAATGCCGAAGATAAGCGATAAAAAGAGATAGGTTGCATGCCTTCATATAGATTGAAAGTGCCTAAGGGACAAAACCTCAACAAAGTAGAGTTATACGTTTGAACCAAGAAGCTATACGATCGTCAATATTTTTTGACACACTACCATGAAGATCAACAATTTTGTAGTTGAAGCATGTTACGAAATCGCTACGGAAAGTTAAACGATTAGATTTCGATAAATTTGTTACAAAATTTAAAGCGAAGTAAATTTCAATCATGGTGTAATTGAAAAATAATACGTACAATACTGTACGGAAAATTGCACCTTCGGAATAATACCCTTATCAGTATATATATGAATTAAAATAGAATAAAAAGATAAATAATCTAAGCAGGGTTTGAATTCTTAAGTTTTAAATATAATTGTATAATAATATTTATAAAGTAAAAGTAACAAGTGAGGATAAAAACGTCAAGGACCATGATATAAGGTATAAACAGTATAAAATAAATGACGAGTACAGTTATACTATGTAATAAAGCTTCTCTGGTTAATATCACAAAATTAAATACGTGCTTTTATTAAATAACAAGCATTACCGAATTAAAATATAACATAATTAATAAGAAAAGTTATAATTTATATTACAATATTATATATTTACTAATATAATTTTCAACATCTTTTTGCAGCTTGAATATATATATAAGTAAAATTAATAAATGATATATCACAAATTATAACTTTATTTATGAAATATTATTATGCATATATGGTTACAGAACGTAAGCGTTAAATTATTTATATACACACTGTTTAAAGTGTACGTTTAAAGGGCATTTTTAAATATTGATATTTGAATAAAATTATTTCACGAAATTTGAATAAATAATTTAATTTAATTATACTCAGTAACTAATAATGAAATTGGTACATTTTTTGTACCGAAAAAAAAACTGCACTACATTCTCAAAATACATTCTTATTTAAATTGAATAATTAAATGCTGGGATTAACTTTTTCGAAAAAAGTGTTTATCGTTTCATCTAAATACATTATTTATCTCTAAATACAATAGTCTTTAGTTGTAATTAATATAAATGTAAAATATTAATACATTAATAATATAATATTAACGTAACTTTATTTGAAAAAAACACATATAAATCTATATTTGCATATATATGTAATCTTTACTCCATGTATGTCAACAACGATTGCTGATACGACCATTATTTCAACATTATTCCTGCATTAACATTCTATTAGTTTTATTTGCTTTCTCACCTTGCAATACTTGAACGTAATATTTCTGTGGCAGTAATGTCATATTACGTTACAGTCGATTTTATTTTAAAAACGTACTATAATATGATATATAAAATAAAGTCTATAATAACGCAATTTTACCATTCAAACACGACGTAATTTGAATTTATTGTATTATCAAGAAATTAGTAACCGACACAATTAAATGTAAATTAAATACCATATTGTAATAATTAATTATTACTCTTATGATTCACATTGCACAAAACCGGCATTAATGTGTACAAAATAATTAGCTTCGGGTAACGAGTTTAATTATACATTTTACACAATTTATAATATTATTAAATCATGAAATTTACCATAAAAATGATGCGCGAGGTATAAAAAATTTTACGTTTCAATAAATTACCTTCAGTCCGGTTTATCGAAAAATAAATATAATAAATACGATGATATGTATGTTCGAAATGTTTCCAGCTTGTCTATATATATTCTTTAAAAACAAAATTACAAATTATCTATACGTATGATATTCACTTAAATGCATGACAGGCCTCAGGATTAATCAAAGCGCCACGAACAGTGTCATCACGTGTCTAAAACTACTTTGGACGAATACAGTCGATTTATATTACTTTTTTTATATAATACACGCTGCAATACAAGTTTCTATTTTTTGACACGTTCATGTGAAAAATGAATCAATCATTTACTACCGAATTAAATAGACAATGAAAAATCAAAAAAAAAAAAAATAAATAAATAAATAGGATATCGAAATTGAACGCAAGAACAGATGAAATGAGAACTCTTGAAAACTATTCCGCGAGATTGGCATGTTATATTTAACATAATTTGCATGCAGCTACTGGTAAAATGGAAACTGGATATAGTAAATGTACATAAACGCACGTGTCGCAAAGTTAGCCGTAAACTTTTGCCGTCAAATTAGAACCAAACTTGAGTGCAATAAGTACATCGAGCATCCAATGAGAGAAGCTCGGGCCTTTGTACAATTTACTATGAATATGTATACGAATTTCATACGCAAAATAGCACGGCGCTGTTAATAATTTGTTATTGCTTATAAATATATTAAACACATATATATTAAAGTTAATTAATAAACAATATTATTAAATTTGAACCAGTTGTTTAGTAATTATATATAGGATGCTGTTCAAAAATAATGTTAACACGCAAATAAATTAATATGTATAATTGACGATTGAATATATATTTGCAAAATGTCAATTAATTAAATTAGAAAGCGTGCATATTTGAGATAAAAACTGATGAAATAAACTTAAATCAAAAGCAACTGCATACTGAAATATATTTTTATAAATTTAATTTCAACTATGAGTCTTCAATTTTATTGAAGAATAAAATATTTAATTTAAGAATAAAATAGTAAGAATAAAATATTTTATTTTATTATGTTTTTTGTCCAGAGTATTTTTACTTTTAAATGAAAGTAACTTATTTTTAATTAAAAATATTTGATTTATTCTTTAATAAATACAATAATTATTGCCTTAGATAATGAAAGCAATTTTACATAAAATGATTATACAAACAATCATACTTTGTAAAATATGAATATCTTCCAACTATACAATTAATTATTTTTATCTATATATACATACTCGGACATTATCCATTACGAATCTCAGAATAAAAGGTATTGAAATATTGTTAAATGTCACGAACTGTATTCATTAAATGATACATATATACAAGATTTACATCAATTTTATAATGTAAAATTAAAAAAATAATTATCATGTAATAAACTTGAATCACAAAATCGGTATCTGTTGAATATTTTTCAAGCAGACTGGAACCTGTCAGAATTCATAATAGATCACTACATAAAGTGATAGCATTATATAAATTTACGACATTATTTTAATAAATATAAGTAATTACATCTGATTGAAATATTCCAGTATAACATAAACGCAATAAGATATATACTAAAAGTCTAACATGCGGTGGGCATCAGAAAAAATTATTATTTTTTAAATTATTGAATACTATTGAAATCATAATTTTACTCATATCTTTTCTTATTAATTTAATAATTAATTATTATCTATTTATTATCTGTAAATATTGTTTTCAATTAGTTATTTATAAGAAAGAAATCCAGTATTTTCCGTATAATAATTAACAAAATTATTTAATATATATATATATATATATAATATAAAAAATATACCCTCTTTTGCAAAACATACATTTTTACTCTTTTTTAACCCGAGTGGAAAAAATAGTCTGGAAATTGTCTGGATACGGCCTGGCAAATATGGCTGGAAGTTTTCTGGATTTGGCACGTTTCCAGACAGTTTCCAGTTAGAAAAATATCCAGATGTCGTGGAT
>JABFQC010003791.1:0-13534 GCA_022817085.1 Psilanteris sp. ZL-2020 | reverse complement strand
AATGATTCCACAAGAACGTGCAAAAAAGTGGAAGGAAAAGTAAATAATATAATATATAAAAAATGAATAACGTAAAATTAACGTTAGTTGTTTGCGTAAAATGGGTTAAGTAGAGATTTTTTTTATAAATAAACACAGCGCAAATCCGTAGAACTTTACGGAATTATCTTTTGGTGACTTTTTCCTAGTTTCATTTTAAGTTTAACGACAAAATGACTTTTTAAAGATCAAGTTATATATTTGAGATGTCGTAAATTGTCAAGTTTATTCTGTTCAACTCGCTATAAAAATGTAGAAATGCGTATAATTGAAAATATTGAACGTTATATTTAGAGAGAATGTACGAAACCGTAACAAGCTCTGCAGACACACAGTCACAACAACTAAAATTTTGTTCGAGTTCTAAGTGACATCGGTCGAACTTGCGGCTGACACACAGGCGAACCGCTTCTTTTTGGCGCCGAGACAAATGATGTCTAATGGTTGATGATTTGGCACATATAGCATACGCGATATGATGCCTATCATTCGGAAGATTAATTAATAACAACACCCACCAAGTCTGACGTCTCTCGGCAACTTGAGTAATTGCCCGCGCTCTTCTCCAATGGTCGACCATTCGCTTTACATTCCAGGGTGTCACCTATGCCAATTCATTAGGTATTATCGAACGTCTATCCAAATCGCAAATTACGCCAAGATTTGCGATACGATGAAGAAAGACGCAGACCGGACCATGACGACACACCGTTCACTCTGACTAACCTTGTCTCGCGCTGTGTGCCGAACCGCCCTTCCCCGCTCTCCTCTGCCGAGGCCCTCGTGACGGGTATTATCAGCGACTTATCATCAGCGCCCGACTCCATCCTTCGACCTACCTGTCTTGCGGCAAATAGCAACTTCACAGTAGAATGACGCTAAACGTCCAATCGTAGAATTGATTTACTGCGAGCGAGCTTCCAAACAACTTTTTACCGCGCTGATCGAATGCCAGGCTAATTATTTCTGATTGGCGATCGATGCGACCAACTGACTAATTATATTGACTGTGCGTTACGCCATTTCGCGATAATATTTGGAAGTATATGAGGCCAAACAAAAACTAATGATCAAAATTGAAAACGGTGCTGACGTAAATCAAATATATTATGGTGCTTAGTAATGATTTGATAATGGGCAGAGGCAGTCGAGCGTCTCGAGAACGAACCTGTCCGGGCCATTTGTTAATTCTGGCGTTTCCCCGTACGCAACCAATGACCATCCCGAACTTTTCGCATTTCTTTTCTTTTCTTTTCTTTGCGAATAAATTCACTTACTGTGGCATTATATTGCGACACCAACTTTATTTTGGATTTCACTTCTTCGTAATATTTCATTTTTTGCGCGAATTCGATGAAATCGTTTTCGTCTGTAAAAGTATAACGAGTCTTATATATATATATATATATAAAACTATCCGCAAAGAATATCATTTATCGATCGACAAAGTTTTGCTTAAAAATAAAGAAAGCGATTGACAGTCAAGTTCTTTGTTTTAAAGTTACACAAGGAGCACTAATTACGAATTTAAATGATTTTATTTCTATCGAGCCAAACAATTTTCAAAAGTTTCATCAATTACAAGCACGTCGATGCACTTATATATATAGTTTATTTATAATTTAATTCTTTGCGTTACGACGTTAGACGGTGCAATTCAAAAAATTGCATGCTGTAATTTTTAATAGCATCAATTTTGAGTGATTGATATAATGTCAAAGCAACGGAAATTGTGATCAATATAATGAAAAAGTCTTCTTTGCAAGAGGAAAGAAAATCTATTATGACAGTTTTTACGGTGTATCGCTAAGAGTTGAAATGCACTAATTCACGTTTAATGAGAATTTCTGATTGTTATATAATTAATTTTTTTTTATTTATCGTTTTTTTTCATAAAGTTAAGTCACTTTTAAAACGCAACTAGTGTATAAAGTACACTAGCATCAATGGATACAGCAAAGTTTGTTTATGATTTTAACTTGTAAATCATATTTTAGTAGTATTCGGTGGTATTTACTTCTTTTGTTATAAAGAAGAGGATTTAACAACTTTGTTTTTTTCGAAAAGTTTTGAGTGGCAGACCGTTGAGAAGGTGAAAAATGTGTAGACTAATTGACCATTGTGGAATGATTTTCGCTACACTTTAAATCCTTCATAAAACTTTGTACATTTGCATAATTAATGTGATATTTTTTACAGTGACCTGGAAAAATTTGTACTCTGACACGATTTTACTTCGGAACAATGTAAATAAGAAGTGGTTGCGACGAAACAAGAACAAATTTCCAACTCTTTTCTGTATTTCATTTTAGGCTAAGAAAGACTGCATATTCATAATTTGTAGAATTCAGAGATGAAGTAGAAAGAAGGAGACAGAAATGAAAAAAATAGTTCGACGACAGTTCGAAAAGTGGCAACAAAAAAGATTTTAGTTGGCGAGTCGTAAGGTTAAAAATGTAGTCAAGTATTCATCAAGCTAATAAATATGAAGGACGCGGCCAAAGTTTGAATGTATTTTGTCGCGGAAGAACTTTTTCGCTTTACAAGCAGTACTCTTTTTCACGCGACAAGTTGAAGATGAAATAATGCGAGTGAAAGTTTTAGACCACAGAGTGTAACCCCTAAAATAAAAAAGCTGAACAAAATGGGCCGAGATTTAGGGCGAAAGACAAAAAGAGAATAAAAAAGGCTTTCATGGATCCCGCGATTCCATTCTGATGCCTCAACGTGATCAATCAAACTTGATATATGTGCTCGTTGCGTGGCAGCACGAGTGGAAGTTCGTCTAGTGATTGCTAAGTTTGTAAAAGCTTTGGACGGCTGTCAAAATAGGCTTTGAAAGCAAAGCCCTACTGTGGCTAAATTTAACAAAATTAATTTTACCTGAATGATTTACAACTCACAAAAAATGAGATCAAATTTGTCATACTTTGCCGTAATTGTAGTAGAAGATATGAGGTCTTCCGAGGTAATGGTGTTATTATTATCGAAAAAAAAAGAGTTGGTCTCGATGCCATAACACTTTGCTACACATACCGTACTTCCCGACACTAATTATATGCATTGTTACTTGTTTAATACGTACTTCACAATCACCGATATTTAGTCACTGAACACTGGTTAGAATATTTTATTCAAGACACCATTTGATTATATTTAAGATTTTTTATTTCCGCTAACTTAAGATTTGACTCGCTTATGCAAGTCTTTATGTATTATACTAATTTGAATTAAATTATGAGTTATAAATTATATAAAAAATGCAAAAGAGTCAAGTTTAAATAGGTTTGTCCCCATATACTTTAATACGAAAATTATAATCAGTAAATAGTTGGTATTTTTGTGAATTAAAAGTTAAAATTTGTGTACAGAAAATAAATAAATAAAATTATGCACAGAATTAATATTCTTCTATAATATTTTTTGTTAATAAAAGTCAACTGCAACAAAAGATTGTTGGAAATTAGTAATGTATTTAAAAGTTAGTCAACAATAGATCTGATCAATAATAGGAGGAAGCGGATCATCAAAACAATGTAAAATTGCTATAATATTTTTGCTTGTTTTTGCTTTATTGCATTAAAACAAATATTTTTATAAGTTTTATTAAATATTGTACTAAAAATTTGTCATTTATTTATTTTGTTTCATCATAAATAAATATTAAATGAAATAAATTTTTGAAAACAGAAGTAAACAACAAACATATATACTATCAATGGCTGTACACACAACATGACGTAAGTATTTTGCGATACGACTTATCCAATAATGATAAACAAAAATAAACAAGAAACGTGTTATTTACAAAACTATACGTATTGAATGAAAGGTATACAGTAAATACAGAGTGGTCGCATTCTATTTAACAATGTTGACGTTAAATAGGACGTTGGGCTGCTTGATAACAAAAGAAACGACTTAATGAATTTGATTATCATAAATTTGACTGTCATACATTGAACACTTTTGAATCTAATTTGCATAACTATATAATAGTATGATTCTAATTTTCTGCTCTCATAATGTTGGTAAAAGTGCATCTTTTCTGCCGAGGCGGTTATTCGGGAATGATTTAAAGCGAGGAAGAATACGCAGTTTGGAGAATGAAAGGCAGACCATCAAGTAGGCTGATAGTATATCAGCCGGTGAGAATGTGCGCACTTGCGGTGGCTTAATTTGGTTTCGAGCAATTGCCCTGATGCAGCCATGACCGTCGCGACGACTTTTTCGATTTGTTTTGCGAGTTAAACGCGAGTGGTTGGCGGCGTGACAATCGCGTTCTTTTGACGCAAAGTCGCCCAGTGGTTTATAGTTTGGCAAGGAGTAGAAAGCCGTCGCGGCCAAATAACCGAAGCTGCAACGTCGTACGCTTTGCGTACGCGACGATAATAAAGACGTTTTTTTCCTTCGCCGAGATTACGCCCCGTTTGTCGCCGTTACTACTCGCGTGCGTGCGCCACTTATTGTACGCGCATACCTGCGTGTTTGTACAAACCTGTTTCAACGCCGTTCGCAATCTGACTCTTTTATTGTTATATCGTTGATGCCTCTTAACTCTTATCCGATATTGACGCGATTGTTTGAGCGCGCTGATTAACGCGAGATTTATAGGCCCTTGGCGTGAATCGTTCGCATTTAGTCCAATTTGCGTTACGATTTGGCCGGTCGCGCGCGCCAAAAAAGCGTAAATCAGAGCGCGGGGATGCTTAATTAATGAACGCGTAAAAGTGGCCGCGCGAAAGCGCACTGTGCCCGATTATTGACTTATGAATTACAGCGGAATATACATAAGTCGATTAAAGAAGCACGAACGCAGCGCTCACTTGGCAGCAAATTTATTTTGAATGCTACTGAATGCGCCTCGGCAAAATCAATTAAAAAACAAGCAAAGCCAGAAGGCAGCATTTCTAACTACTCGGTTATTACACTCGAGCGAAAATAACGATCGACGGCGAGGGAGCTCGGCTTAAAATTAAGCATCAAATTTCTTCCTTTTTCCGTCAAAGCGAATCATCGGCTTTTGTTGTTGCTGCGTTTCGCTCCTTCCCGTCGCTTCTCCTAATCTTCCTCTTATTTTTCTTGCTGTTTTCATTCTATCGGCGGCGTTTTTTTGTCCGCGCGTCTCCAAAATAAAACTACGGAATGTAAAACGTCTCGGTGTTACGGCAGTTGCAAAAAGTCGCGATTGAATTGTAAAGCGGGTCTTCGGTGACGTATAAAATCGAGGCTTGCTGGAATGCCGCGCAATGACATAAAATACTTTAAACGATGCGACCTTGCGCGCAGCTTCGGGCGGTTAATTGCGAGCGCGTTTCGTTTTCGGGACAAAAGTGCGGGCGCAAAATGACGCGCGACCTAAAATCACGTATGCAAACGAGGCAGCCACGCCGATGCCCGGCCAAGATCGTTTGGTCCCGCTCACTAAAGTCGATGGTATACGGTGCTCCGTCTCGCCAACGACTGCTTTAATGGCTAACGCTCTACATGTCGTTCCACATTTCATTTGTGCTTCGAACGACTGTTTCAATAAAGCCGACATCGGTATTCACTGGCCAAACAAGCGCTAAAACGCGTACGAGCGCTCGAGACTCTTAAACTTGCGTGTGTCAACATTCGCGCCTAACGACGTTGTTTCGCGCGCGAATCGAGGCATTGGCAATTTGGTTATTATTGGCCGAGGCTATTAGATTTGCTCGACTAAACGAGCCTCGTTATTTTCGTCAGGAGTCACTCAAGTTATGGCTTGCGAATGCCGCCGGCTGATCGCCGCGCTCGAGACATTACGTTTAATTGGAAAATCGTAAATACAAATTTATGATAATGAGAATTATTTAAGGGGCTGTTTTTATGCAAAGAATCGAATGATACAGATTTGGTCGAACGCGGCAAACGACTGGAATGCGAGCTTTTATAATCCGACGGTTTATTAGTGGATTGTTTCTCAAGGTTAAGGGTGAAAGCATTTTTCGAACTCTTCTTGTACGGATAATAAACTTTACGATACAGCGTCAATGTCGTGGGTCTGCGAATAAAAAATTGCCTTCTTCGAGTGGTCACAAAAATTATGTTCCAAAGTACGCTCGCCAATTTTCTCTCTCGTATATATTCAAATTCATTTCTTCGTAGAAACATATTATAACGCTGTGACGCAATACCAAGGGTATCACTTGTAAAAACGCACAACCCAATAACACGTTTATGTTACTTTCCTACCGAATGTTTTTTATGCGAAACATAGTTCATTGCGTCTTGCTTTTGCTAGCTTTATTTAAACGGCTCACAAATTATGACTACGCACCGTAACGTATATATCGGTTGTTAACAACGCCCGCGGAGATTGCCCTTATTATTACCATCTAAACAATAAACCAATCCCGATAAACGAGTGATCGACCACGAGATGTATGGCACCATATTCTTTATGCGTTTATTAAAAAGCGTGCTTACAATTTAATTGCAAATACCATTAACGCACTAAACTCATTATTGGACATTCCTTGATTACACCGTTAAAAATGTGATACGTGTGTCTTACTTAAGACACAAAGAGACTTATTTAAGACATCAACTATCTTAATATGAGATACTTGGATGTATGGTTTAACACACTGCTGTCTTTAATGAAAACGCTTCCGTGATACTTTTTTTTCTAGTGTATAAACCGTCTCGACAATATTTCAAATAATGGCTCTTGTTATATAATTATGTTGTTTAATATGCGGTAAAAAGTTACTGGAAAATTACACGGATAACCAATCAGTAACAAATTACTAATGTTAAAAAGTGCAAAATTGATTCAACATTGTCCTCAAAAACATTAATAAATAATATATATATAATAACATAAATGTAACCAACTGTTTTATTATATACTTGATTGAGTTTTGTGCAGTTGCAAGTATTTTATTGTCTTGTCAAATGAAGTTGTAAGTTATAGCCAAGATTGTTATAATAAATGTACATATTTACATTAATTATTATTTAAATTTAATAACTTTTTATATGTATTTCCGGCTAATATTTGAATTCCAAAATATATATACACTGAAAGAAATAAATGTCGAAAAATGACTATTTCCTTAATTTGGAATCATATAATAAAAAAATAATAATATTTACTGTTTTTAAAAGAAGAAAGTAAGTTTTTTACATAGAAAAATACTATTTATCATAATATATTTTAAAAACAGTAACTATTATATTTTGTTTCTTATGGTTCCGAATTACTGATATAGATAGTTTTTCGTCATTTATTTCTCTCAGTGTACAGTTAATATTAACAAATCGAATGAAAATTTAATGATCCCCAAAAATATTGACATAATTTTTCTTTTTTTAATTGTATTAAAATTAGGGGGAAAAACTTTTTTTTTTGACTTTTCTAAATTTGACATGAATAAAACTCACTAACTTCATCGTAGGAGATTACGTTCATAGCTGCATGGCCAATGGACTACATGACAAACGAATGTCATTTTCAAACGACAAGTGGAGATATGATAATATCAAAACCTATATGGTTTATTGGAGAATTAAATCTGTGTATATATCTATTTTTAACTATATTACAAATCGTTATAAAAATATATAACTTTTCTTAAAATTATATTTTATAATAACATGCAATATATTAAAGCTTCGTGTTATAATAGGTGCAATTGTCATTTACAAATGACATTCGTTTGTTATACAGTTGCATTGGCCATGCGGTTACGAACGTGGTCTCCTACGATGAAGTTTAAGAGTTCAATTCCTATCAAATTTTAAAAAATCCAAAAAAAATTTTTTTCCTTATTTTCTACTCAATTGAAAAAAATTATATTAATATTATTTCACATCTGAGATTCGTTAAAAATTACCTACTAACGGATCTATGGAAATATATTGCAGATCGTTAAAGTTTTAGTTAGGAAATAAAATTATCTTTAATTTATGACCAATTTATTTTCAAATTAATTTCAGCAAACATACGCAGAAAATAACATATATACATTTTCAAATGTCAAACGATATTTATATCAATATTGTTGAAGTACTCACTTTTTATACATATAGAAATAATTTGATATTTGTATACAGTATATACAATATGTCTTTATTATTTATATAATTATACTAATTATTATAAAAATAAAGGTATTGCATTAAATATAGATTTTAGTTTCATATAATATTTAATATATTCTACAAAAGGATGTTTTCAATTAATCATTTAAAAATTATAAATTATCATACTTAATACTTGCTAATACATTACGTACTTACTTAATACCTCATTAATACATTATGTACATACACTGAGAAAAATTAGTCTAAATTTACTTAATTTGTACACCATATATTTACGGAATATTACACAATTAATAGTGTAGAAAAAAATTTACACTATCATTGTGTAAATTTTACGAAAATACATTAAAATTGCACCACTTGTGTAATATATTAACAATATATGTAATATTACACGTTTTTTGTTCTAACAATCGCGTGTTTAAATTCTTCCAACGTGATAGCTTGCCTGTGTGTAAGGATAGGTCTAACGTTCTTACGAATATGAAAATTACTTTCTGATTGTGATTTTATTAAACATTGGTTATTTGTTGCCACCGACTGTCGGTGTAATTTTCAAAGATTTTTTTCAGTGTACTTTGATTTAAATTTTTTTTCATTAATCAAGTTATGTTTGTTTTGCTACGTAAAGACATTATAATGCATTTTAATTATATATGAAATATTATCAAATATAAACAAGTAAAATCTTGTTTTGGATTATTTGATGACTAAATAATTTATCATTTTAAAGATAAAGCTTTTGCATTCAATCTGCTTATTATACAAATATTTTGTACTTTCTTAAGTAGGATATCACGTTATAAATATATACACAGTTTTACAAAAAACAAAAAAAAAACATTTTGTTTTAGAAATAATTTAATGATACAAAACAGGAAAGTATAAAATTACATTAAAATAAAATGTAAAATTTTAAAATTCAACATTTGTGGTTATAATTGTATGTAAGTGTTTTAAAAGTGTCCAGACTTTTTTGCATAATATATTATTCAATTCATATATGTTAACACAATTTATATAGCTGCGGTCTATATGTAATCCGCAAACTATCGAAAAATATTTGGTTAAATCACAACATTTTTATATACGATACACGGAATGAAAAAAGTGTATTAAATTATATTACTCATAAAAATATCAGTTTTGTGACGAAAGCAATACTTTAAACTTTAAAGCAATTCGTAAAATTTCAGCAAATTTATAAAAATATGAGTATTCTTACAGATGTGTTTGTAATTTTGTCTATAATATATTTAGGTATAATTTAAAAATAGAATATCTTGTCACAATTTAATATTTTGGAAATAATCTCTAAGACATTTTTCTTTGATTTATAATAAGGATTATAATTATAAAATTATGACTCTTATATAGTGTTAATTACAATGTAGAATTATACACTGATTATTATTACTTGCTAGAACTTCAAAAGTGTTTATGAAATATTTTTTTAAAAATATAAATTAATAATTTTAATAAATTTAATTAAACGTTAATTAAATTATACATTATTCATTAATACTATGTAACGGTATTTGTACAAATGTAAGAGTAAAATTAAACGTTCACTCTAATAATTACAACTACTGTATGCTAGTAACACAATTCTCTTGTTGCATAGAAAGTTCAATTAATCTGAAATAAAACGCCATTCTTATTAAAAGCTTAAAAAGTACATTAAGAGAAACTACAATGACTAGAGTATAATGCATCAATGAAAAAGTGATATATATATATATTAAAGAAAGATTCATTTAATTGTTAATTTAAATTGTAAATCTTATTTGAGTAAATTTAAGCAAAAACAAGGAAAAAGTTATAACGTTTCAATAATTGTTAGTTAATTGTAATTATGTTAAATCCAATAAAATGCATTAATTAAGGAACATTCAAATTGTGTATTGATTATATACATAAATTTATAGTAATTATTCAATTTAATACATACAGATAGACATAATTCCTTTGGAAAATACTGTTATATGATATGTTTTGTTATGATATAACATTTTGAAATAAGTATTCGTAGTTTTATTAAATGAAACATAAAATGTAAATCTATGATGATAGCATATGCACGCAGAAAGGAGTTTTGTTGATTTAATCAAAATTTGGTTGAAGGTACAAAATATATTTTTTAAATGTAACAAAATTTTGATTGAATCAACAAAATCTTCTCTGCGTGTGCATAAGTATTCTCTTTAAGTCTGTAGTCAATTAAAACTGTTAATTATAATCTGTACTAAATTTATATTACATTATATTTTATATTTTAACAAGAATTTAATGTAAATATACACTGTTTCCATTTTGTACTTAGTTTCTAATGATGTTTTTAATGAAGTTGACTTTGACTTTAGTGGTCAAACAAAAGTTAAATGAAACTCTAACCTACATGTGATCCACACTTGATATTTCAATTTATTTTATGGAGCTATTAAAGAGAAATATACATTATCTTTTATCTTTTAAATAGTATATATTAATGAATGAACAAATTCAAATTTTTCGGTATATATTATGTCTTTTATAAATTGAAATACAATCGTGAATCTAAAGTATTAAAAAGTTATATTTTGAGATTGATATAAAGATTGTTTCAAGATTAATTCACATCATATAAAATAGTTTTCCGATTTGAATTAATAACTAACGAAATGTGTAATAACAAACCATATACATTTTAATAAAAATTAAGGTTATTTATCGATAAATTTTACAGAATTAATTTAATTTCTGTTGGGTGCTGGATAATATTATCGTGTTAGCGATGTAAAACGACGTTTTCGTAATTCTTGTATCTTGATTATACAAATACGTTACGTAACAACATTACATTTAATTAATGCGCCATAACTCTCGGTATAGATATCGATTTTCGTGTTTTATTTGTAAAGGAGCGTAATATCTAAATTATGAGTGACCAGTGACCGCATACTTACACAATCGTAAACCTTGGCAAAACCGTCAACAATATACATTTTCCTCCCTATGTACTGTACAAAAACTTTGTTTGAATGCATTTATAGGTTTCCTTTATGATGATCGGAAAGCGAACTATTTGTGCCAATAAAATTTTATGATCTTAGGTGTAATGTATTTTAGAAAAATCTACTGTGACAAACCAAACGAAGATAAATTAATGAATTTACAACTAAATTTGTGAGCGAAAAACAACTCGTAGCAACTTTAGAACTGACTTATTTCATTTGCGAAGAATCGCAAATAATTTACTGATTTATGTTAAGAGAAATTTACGAAGCATGGATGGATACTTGCATACAAACCAAACACATAAGTAATTTAAACGAATTGTTAAATATATAGCGAAAATATATAGAAAATAGATTTGCTGTTTACGGTGGTCGCAAAAATTAATACAAAAATAAATTCAAAAGCATATGGATATATTATTATTCTCGCTTGATTTCTCTGAAAAAATATAACATTTTGCACATTGCGGGCTTTTATAATAATAGCTATTTCTTGAATTCCGGCAACGTATTCGGCATTTATATAGACGAGTGTAAATAAAAAGAAAGCAAAAAATGATATTTAATAATAAAACATCCACGTACCAATACGAAACAATAAAATGTGCACATGCTATCAACTTGCCGTTAGCGTGTGGCTTTTAGTATGCCGAGTGAGTCACGAAAAGTGTCGGATCCGAGCCAAGTACAACCCACGCTTTTGCACTGCCGTAAAGTTGGCAAAGATAAGCCGATACCCGCTATCAGTTGCGTTCCTTTGGGCAAGTGGCTCGGTAGGTATAGTTAAAAAGGATGCGCGTTTTTCTTTTCCGCTGGAGAGAGCATCTTTTCGTCGATCTCAATTCCGGATCGACACTTTCCGCTATAAAAGTCGACCGTACCTGTGCGTTTTGATTCTCGCAGCATACGAAGTATTTTATTACTATACATACTTCAAATATTTTAGCTTACTTTATGAAAAAGAAGTAAAACGCCGACATCAGCGTTTTGTGTTTCAATCATTTTTCGAATAATATAAGACAATTTTTTATTCTCAACCGGTGCAAGAAATGTTTAATCGTGTTTCAAATAAAATATGCTTTTTATTTATATATACGAATGCTACTTCTGTCCTCCGTTACGCTTCAAAATGGGCCCTGAATTATATTTTTACTTAACAGATAACTATTTAATAATTGATAATGGTTTATTAAGTTCTCAACGGAGGATAATTTTACTTTATAACGTGTAAACTTTTACGTAATATAAAAACTACTTTGTGCATTTTTTCTTTTCGTTCTTAATGTAAAAAGTTCAACAAGATAAAAATAGGGAAGTAGCATATTGCACGTTCAGCCTTATTCGTGCGGAACAATTGTACTGCGCTGGGTAGATGATCACTAAAAGCAAAGTTCGAGGCAAAGGCGAACAGTTATAATGTGTAATTTGTTCAGTATCTGAAGATACAAGGGCTTAATAATATTATTTGTATTTTGTGAAATAGAAATTTGTGAATTATTCAAGTTTCTGCGGCAAAAATACAATGTATAATCTGTGCGTTATAATCTTTCTGTATAGTTGGTGCAAAGTTTCATACAAGTTTATTTTTTGTTATAAGTGAGCTATATTAAAACAGTTCCGAGCAAAATGAAAAATATTATGCTACAGTTGCATGAATGAATAGCCATATATTATATAAATTGAATCTTAAGATATCGCTATTCTTAGTGGCTCCGGTGGTTATACTGAAACGAAAAAAAGATTATTCAAAATTATTGGCACTGATTCTATGCTGTCCAAAATATTATTCGAAAGAATGAAAATGAAAACTTAA
Organism: Psilanteris sp. ZL-2020; assembly: GCA_022817085.1. Classification (NCBI taxonomy): domain Eukaryota; kingdom Metazoa; phylum Arthropoda; class Insecta; order Hymenoptera; family Scelionidae; genus Psilanteris; species Psilanteris sp. ZL-2020. The sequence continues at coordinate 613 of JABFQC010003791.1, read as the reverse complement.
ATTTAAGTCAAATAAAAAAACGTCAACATTTTAAAATATAAAAACTTGTATACATATATTTAATGGATGTTGTGCTATTACATTATCTGAAACCGCGCGTGTTCAAAAGTACAATTGGTACTACAAAATGCTCTTAACAATCTCTCTAGTTAGATAATGCACTGAATTTACCAACAAATCGAGAATTTTTGTTTAAAATATATATTGTTTTCGATATAAATTTGTCACGTGTGTGCGTGGTTATATAATTTCGTTATAAAAGAAGGAATATTTGATTTCGAATAATAATTTACATTCATAATTTATATAAAAACACTGTATATGAGTATTTTATTGTCACATTTATACATGTAGAAATTTGTATAATACAATGCGGACGATGAAATAATATATAACATAACAAAATAATTTAATTGAAGTATTACTATTTATGAATATTAATATTTATTTAGAAATAAAATAAAATTAGAAACTACTGTAAATTAAACCATAATTATTAAAAAGTTATTATCATTTGTGAATATTTTTCCTTTTATTGGGCCTATTTAATTCGAGCAGTCAGACTGTCGATGGCGTTAAAATATTTATGCTTTTTTTTCGACGAGTGATATAG
>JABFQC010003790.1:0-13534 GCA_022817085.1 Psilanteris sp. ZL-2020 | reverse complement strand
TAAAAAAAGACTTGAATACACAATGATCAGGTAACTATTTACATAATCTTTAATTATAATTATAAGCGAAAAAAAGAAACGAGTCTAATTGTTGAAAATTAAAAAATGTTTAGCTCTGAAGAGGTCGACACATGTTCGACGAAACGTTAGCGTTTAAATTTAAAAATACAATTGTAAATAAATTTGTATAAAAAACAATTGTAATAAATGATTAACACATAATAATACGGCTGTATTAGTTCCTCTTGGTCATAGAAAATTATAAATGAAGAGAATTACAAAAACAAGGAACAAGTGTTAAGAAATTATATAATTATTAAATTAATTACATTGTATAAATAATAAATATAGGATATTTTCAAACATAGTCAAAAATTGTTACATTATATATAACATTTATATTATATATAAAATGAAATATTTAAATTTATATATATATATTTATATATAAGCACGTATAATTAAATGTCAAATTCATGTCTGCGTTGGGTATTTTGTTATATTATATATAATGTAAAATATTATAATTTTCATAAGATAAGGACGCTTGTCTATAATTATATATAAACATACAAAAATGTATAATGATCATTATAAATTTGAATCTCATTTTTCTCTGTACATGAGTGTTAAACAACTTTTTTAAATAGGACGTTAATTGACTGCTATATAGTGTTCCTGATTTTCCACGTTAAAAGGTTTCATTTCAACAAAATGAAATAAATTGCTCTCAGCTTTTACTCATTTTCGTACCAAATTGGTTTTGCATTGATAATACAAAAAAATTGGTTATCTATTGATAAATTGGTCCTCTAATTTAACGTTAATTAATGTTGCTTTGTAATCCGGTTGTTATAGAAAGTTTATTATTGAAGTCAGCGTCACGTCACATAAATAATATAATACAACAATAAATAAATCAATAATTCAATCCTCTTTTCAAAGAAATTTTACATAATAAAAACATACATACATATATACACGCATTGAATAAAAATCTACTTATTTTTTTAGTTATAATGTAACTCTGTAGTTTAATTAAATAATCAAGTAAGTATTATTAACTCTAAAAATCTTCTTTATAAATATAATAAATTTGTATCTTCAATTTTATTTTATTCAATTTTTTATCAACTCAAAAGTTGACTAGTATAGACGAAAATAAATTATTCATTAAAAATTACTTGAAGTTCATTAAATATTATTAAAAATGCGGTAACTTAGGGTAAAACAAACATTCAGTCAGAAATTACCGAACTTTTACTACAAACATTGATAAATTTTCGGTATATGTTTACAAACATTCATGAATGTTTACTCAAAAGTTCGGTAATTTCTAATAACTGAAATATTGTTTTGTCCGTAAGTTACTGTGTTTATAATAATATTTACATAGATTTTAATCATTTTTCTGCGTGTATAATTAAAAATTTTTTAAGTGCGTAAAACAATTTACGACATAATATTAAAAATCAATTATAAAAAATATAATTATATATAATTTACAATAATATTAATATTATTGTAGTATATATATTAAATAATTAATACAGATTTAAAAAAAGAAGGATATACGTGAAAATAATCTAAAAAAATAGTATGCCAAATATTTTTCTTGTATTTTGAAGATAATATAGTTACTATTTTTAAATATATGGCTATATTTATATATATATGAATATTAATTTTTTAGCATGTTTATATCTCCATTATATACAAATATTACATACTAAATAATTATTATACTAAACATGTATAGAATGTTATATATCCATTGTTATACAGAATCCATTTCAAATTTACATTGCGATACCCATCAAACACGATTCAGAATTATTTTTAATTAAGTCGCGAACATCAGTTGTACGCAATACGAACATGTTCAAACGTAGACGTGCGAAATTCAAAAGCATAACAGAACCCAACGATACGTGTGGAGAACTCAATATTTGTGACACGTTGCCGTATGTATGTAACTTTGCGGTTTTGGTTGCGAAATTGTATGGTTTGTAATTGAGAACTAATGTTCGCCGGGTTTAAGCGCGAATTAAGTTGAACTGTTCGCATGAATTCACACAAGTGACTAATGCGCCTTAATTAAACAAGATTAAATTACGTTTTTAGCCGAACGCGGAATTCGGTTTTTCCGTTTGTTTCCGTATATACGAACAAGGTTTCTTGTAATTTAAATTCAATTTTTTAATTATTAAACTAGAAAATAATAAAACAAAAAAATATTTTAAACATTGATTATAATTTCAACAAATTAATCAAATCCTGAAATTGTCGAATCAATATTTATTTATACATAACGTTTAAAAGAGGTTTACAAAAGGTTTAAAGCTGTTTTTACGTTTAGAATCTCTTAAAAATACAATTTTTATTTATACTTTTCTTATAAATAAATAAACGCACGTTTAATATGAATGAGCTTTACTAAAATTTGAGATCAAAATATAATGCTGATAAAAATGACAATATTATTATTATTATTATTAATAATAACAACAATCATGGCAGGTGCATTGCGTGCTGTGTCAATGCATAAAGTGTTTTTTTTTAATACAACATTTATTTGGCGTAGTAAAAAGATAGGATTTTCATTTCGAACGCACGCGCAATCAATTGCGAGGAATGCTTTGATAGCGCGCAGTTCGTTCGAGTGAAATAAATAATGTTTAAATTGTAAATAAACAGGATTTCTCCGTTTCAGAGCAGCATATTTGAAAAGCGATCTCATAAGACGATTTCAAATGACGCTTCTTATTCGTAAACTTTCGAACTGGTTGCCGGAGATGTGTTTTCGTATCCAGGTTCAAACGACGTTTAAATTAGGTCTGCCGGTTCGATTGAAACGTCTTCCGCGAAACTTCACCTCGGGTAATTGATTTTAAAGCACGATTTAGTCACGTCTTCGAACGGAAAACAGATTTCTGTTCGCGTTTCTAATTAATATCGCATCCGACTCGCTATGACTATCGAAAATTGAAAAAATAATGCTCCTTACTTGTTGCATTTTCAAACGAATGGTTTTCAAATTACTCGCGCGTTATAGATTATCCGGGGACAGTATGCGTTTGTTAATTATATTGTTGTGAAAATAATTTCAGGATCAGGAATAAAACAAATAATTGCAAAAGCTCGTTTAAAGAATATTTTTTTATTCCGTTTATTATTACAAAAAAATTGTTATCGCACAGTCCGCTGATCATCAAATACTAAATTTTATCGGAAATGTAAAGAAATATATAAATAAAAATGTAAATAAAAACGTAAACATAAACATAAACGTACTATTTTGTTTTCATTGAATTATGTTTATTTATTTACCTGCTCAATGTTTGTAAACAGTAGGAAGTACGTTTTATTTGTAATTTTTATGTTTTTTATTTACTTACGCCGTTTCAATAGTATTTTTCGTTAATGAAATTTCTGGAATTAAATTGTACTTAATTAATTCGTGATTTTTGACCAGCAACAGCTTCCCGTTTGCACACGCGATTACACATTTGGATGTTGAAAAACACACGTTCGTCGTAGCTACTTGCGAAATGTCGTTAATTGACATCTCATTATAAAAGCACGCGCGCTCAAAACTGCGATACAATTTGTTTTCAATTAATAAAGCAATTCGTTCGCGTACTTAAAATTGCAAACTCAAGCCATTATACGGCGCGCCGCGCCAAACGGAGGCACAGAAAGTGCGGAATTATTATTCATGCGTACTTCGAGTTGGGAGTTATGCAATTACACAAATGTAAGTTTAACTTTCATTTTAGTTGCTCACGTGTTTGAAGTGCAGACAAAACGTTTTTGTGATTCCAAAATGAGGATGAAAGTACTCGCGAATGAAATTAAAGCTCGTCGGTTGACTACGAATCGCGTTCAATTTTAGTTCGAATTCAACGCCAATTCTATCGAGGGAAACGTTCAACGGGACTTAACCTCAAAACCCGATTTTCTCGTACAATTTTCACAAGGAAATCATGCAACGAAAATTTTATCGTTCGTACGTTAATTCGCTGTCATTCGAACGTGGAATTATTTGAATCCATATATATATGAATACTTTGTCCCATAGAAACCCATTAAAATCGGATTTTAGCGCAATTGGATCTAATGGTCGTAATCAATCGTCGTTCATTTTTAAATTATGTTTATATATACACTGACGTTTAGTGAAATTAAAAACGAAAAAAAAGGAGAGAAAAAAATGTGTAACCCATAAAATCCAATTGACTGATTTTAGCCATTATTATCTTCCTATTGGTTTTCATTTTAGTAAAATCGTTAAAAAGATATTCAAAATCAATTTTTTTAGTTTGCATTTAAATTTTGTATCTCAAAAATTCATAAGATTTGAGTAATTTCGATTTCAGTCAAAATCAACTGTCCGCCGTTTCAGTCACGTGTCCGAAATTTACCTGTTGAAATGTTTACCTGTCGCGACTTTGGGAATCGTTTTTATTGAAATAGTCATTGAATTAGCGAAATCGTCGAGAAAACATGGTTAACATAATCTCGATTAAGACGCGTTTGTACGAGGTAAAAAATGATCGTGTCGATAACACGAATGTCGTGATAAAATTTCATATTCCCGCTGTACATCATTCATGGTAATCTTCCTTTTTAAGTCTAGATGCGATTCCGTAATATCTATCTAATCCCTGATTGCTCGAGTTCATTGATCTTATAATGCCAATACCAATAATTGCACAGAAATAACAAACGCAATGATAAAGTCGCGCTTTTCTGCAAGGCGTCTGAATTGAAGACATACACTGTAAAAACTGGCTTTACAAAAATGTCTTATTTCAAGACATTTATTTACAAAATATGGTATAAGAGTGTCTTAGTATTAGATACTATTTATGTCTTGCATGGAATTGTCTCAATTTAAGACACTCGTTTTAGTAGTGTACTGAAGCCATGAAAAGACCTTCAAAATATCGAGGTCTTAAATTAAGACACTCGTTACAAACTTTAAAAATTGAATTTTTTTTTCTAAATTTTTTTTTGAATTTTGAATATAAAAATCAATTAAATGCTGACCAAAAATCTAGTGACAAAATCTAGTGACATTTTACACGCAGTTATTTAAGAACCGTAAAACCATTGAAATAAATCAATACCATGTTAATCAGTTGTTGAAAAGAACAAAATCGACGACCCGTTGGATGGCTAATACGGTTAGCTTAATGCAGATACGAACTGGAAGTATAATTCCATTGTGGGCATTAGTTTTTACGGATCGGTATATAAAATCAGCTTAATTCATGCTTGTCCTATTTGCATCGTTTCGCGTCTTTAATTAAGCTCGCGGGATAATACATGGTCGGTTATACATCGCACCTTATGGACTTTAATGGGAAATTTCGCGATCGCAAAAACCCCGGACCTCGTTCGTCCGACCGAAATTTATTTTATTATTATTATTATTATTATTATTATTGTTTGCATAATACGAACGGTTAATTAGCGTCGCCTATGATTCCTAAATTGGAATAAATTATATTTCAGTGATTTATGTACAATCCGTGTATGTAAATGAGTGGCCGCTATTTCGGGATACGTCGGATTAACAGTTTTCCAGACAGATCGGTCTGCGTCGAATTTCCGCTCGACTTGAATAGAATATTGATGTAAAATGTCGGAGAACCACGCGGATTTTAATTATTATGCAGAAACAATTGTCAGTAGTCAACGTCGCAATGGCCCTGCGCGGTTTTCCAAATCCAAATTTACTTTTTGCGAATATCGCCGGTGCAAACTCATGATTATTTATTGTATTTATTTTTTTACGAAATGTTATAATTTATTTGAATCAATCGGGAGAACAGATAGGCGGAGACCGTTAAGGAAGCCTAAAGAAACTTGTCAATAACGTACTATTACTTGGAAGTAAATGACGAACTGAATACTTGAAGATTTTCAGTTATGAGGTCTTTAATGGACTCGTGATTTCTATAAAAAAGCCACTTCAAACGACCGAGTTACGACATGTTTTGCTTGTCACTTTCCTCGTGAATTGTAAATGACTTTCAACTTTAAATTCCTTATGATCAACTGTCATTAGTATTCAATTATTAATACCAATGTTAGTAAAATCGTCGTATTATTTATAGCAATGTTATTGTATTTATTAAATACAATGTAAATCAACTTTATATCAACTTTATATCATCATTATAATCATCAAAAAAGAAGTGGATTTTGCAACGAACCACCTACCATCATCAACATCTACATTTATGATTACGGGTCTTATTATTAATAATTCAATAAACATTAACGCTGATGATGATCATCAACATTGTATTAATAACTCTTATAAATTTCATTCTCATTCATTATCATCAACCATAATGATAATAACTGAATAAAATGTCTTTACTATCATCACCATCATCATCAACATTAAACATAAATAAATTATGAATTTCTCAACCAATAGTTGAGAACGAATGGCTCATCTAAAATTTACTTTTTACAATACTATCTTAAACTTGTTCAACATAATCATCATTGAGAACTTAATACCATGTTCCTATCATCATCATAATTATCAAAACTTAACAAAGCCTCTCTGCCACTTTACAATCAACTTCCATTTCATCAACAGCGATTTATAACAAACCGAAATTCTTCTAACATTTCTTTACCGCCATCATCATTACCATATTAACTTCAACATATCAACAATTTATCATCATCGTATTATGGTCATCCGCATCTTCAATATCAATAAACTATTATTTTTTATCCTTCTTATCAACAACCAAATACTCTTCATCATCTCATCATCAACATCACCATCATTTCATTATGAACATCATTTTAATCATCAACATCATCGTCATCGAATCATCATCAATATCACCATTATCGTCATTACATCATTTCATCATGCCCTCATTATCATCATCAACTCATCATCCGTCATCAACTTCAAACCCATCAACAACGAATCAACGAAGTTGCTCGACCGCGGCATCCGCCGCCACAGTCGCGTCGCTCTTTTCGTCCCTCCGACTGCCCCATGCTTTCGGTCTGAACGGGGCAGCGGCGGCACATCCTGCGTACCTGTGAGGAAAGCGGCGTCGTCGACATCCTGCTCGCTCATCGCGAAGCGATTGGGCGCCGGTCTCCGATAGACGAATCCTTTTACCTGGCCGTCGGCGCCGGCATACGAGATCTTGATGAGCGGCTCCGCTTGTTCTGCCAGAGCTCCGCGTGTCTTCCGAATTCAGTCGCGAGAAGAAACAATGGCCCCGCGGCCCAGACTGCGCCACCCCCGGATCGGCTGTCCGTCTTGCACTCTCGAATCCCCGGCCGGCGTACGCGCACGGATTCACGCGGATTGCGCGGCGCCGCGCGGTTGCGGACTAGGTTGCGCGCGTGGACGCAGCGGCGGGTTTCCGCGCTTGCACAACGCCGGACGATCGGCACCGCGAACACGTCTAGCACGCCGCGACCTGCAGCACATTTGACATCGCATTGGCATCGGGGTGTGCGCCGTGACGAGTATCCGGCGGTGACTGCGGGAGCGGCCAGAGATGGCGGCGCTTCCTCGCCATGTAAGCCCGAGTGCGCTTGCCACCCCCGAATAGATTCGGCTCGCGAGACGCCGGGGAATGGGGAGGCATCCCCGCGCCGGAGCAAACCGACCGCCGAACCCAGCGAGAACACCATGGCGCCATCTAAGTACGAGCCGGGCAATTTTTTACGCGACCCTTTGGATTCTATTATTTTCCCGGCCTCCGAGAGTGGCGTTGCTTTTTTTTTCTTTTTTACTTCATTTTAACCCGTCCGTTCGTTCGGATTTTGGTCCTGCGATGGATGAAGAGCGACGGGATTCGGCGACGGGGGCTTCGTCATCAAAATGACCATAATCATCGGGATGAGGTTTCATTTATTTATCGGTTAAAAAAGTATAAGAAGTATCACGCGAAAATAAGAAGAAATTATTTTGATATAACGATTGTATAATAATAAAAGTAATAATCGTAAGGATGATGTTGATTGTAAAGTAATAATGATGAGGAATAAATGACAAAAACCAAGTCATGATGACGATGATGATAATGATACTTTTGATGATAATAACGATTTTATTATAATAATATTTTATATATACAATAAAGTGTTAGTCAGGGTAATGTTGATGATGGTAATTATGATCTAAGGGCTGATAGATTGTTGATGATAATGATGATGATAAAAACGGTTATAATTTACTCATGATCATTAATGAATATGATGGTACAATACTCATAACGTTTGCTTAATACTAAAGATGATACTTCACACTTATGTTAATGATAATAATAATGATAATCGTATTGATGATAATGATCATGAGAGTATTAATATATAAGCATACGTGGTACTATAACAATGACGGTAATACAATGTTAATAAATGTAATGATGATAATAATGATTATCACATTAATGATGACAATTATTTATTGTTAATAAACATGATAATGATATTACTAACACTTATGTTTATTTAAATGATAATGATGGTAACTTGATCATGATGATGACAATAACATTAACAATAACTTTGATAGAAATATAATAATATTGATAATTATGTTGAATATCATAATTATAATTACAATTATAACTATTGTCATTATAGCATCGCCGCGGATAATGTGAATTACATCATCAATGATAAAAGGATAATACCCATGATGACATTAATCGTATTATGATGACAATATATATCCATTTGATGACAATGACGTTGCCAATAAAGATATAATAGTAATATTAAAATTGCATTCTCCATTTTAATGACAATGATGATTACGATTTGTACAATCATTTAGTATAAACTAATGATGATGATGATGATAATGATGATGATAAGCTAACCAATTTTCTGTCATTTATTGACTCAACACTAAATTAATCCTAGTTTTTTTTTGTCCGGCGGTATTTATGGACGGCCGGCCGCTGATGAAATTTATGGACTTTTGAAGTTGGTCGGGTCACCCCGGGGACCGATTGGGAGGTACAAAAATTCGCCGCGGTTATGTTAACGTCTATCCAATAAACTGTTTAACTCGCAAAATTGGCAAACCAAGTTAATTATCCCGGACCGACGGGACCATTAACCTAACGGTCACGGCCGTATTTACTACAATTGGCCGAGTTCGCGATTGTTTTTGGCGAACAAATTACCGTTCGCCAACTTATAAACAATTCCGGATCGACGCGCGAATTTCATACATATATATATATATATAAATACACACACACACACACACGTAACCGTCAACGTCGCATTGAAAGAGGTCGTTCGCGTCGACGTCAACGCCGCCCGGGACTTGTTTTGTCAATAAAACATTGACGTTTTAATCGTAATTACATTGTTTGCGCCGAAACGCAAACAGCCGCGTGCGCCGTGCTGCATTTTTCATGACAGTTTAAACGGGCGAGCGTAAAGTATCAATTAAGAGATCCATTGTCCGTGAAATATAATATGCGTACGCGATTCTGCCGTCACTCCGAAGAAGCCGTACTAACGAACCTTGGGAATTTCAAAGCTTATGACACTAAATGCCGATTGAAAACACAATTGGTGTCGCGTGGCAGTGAACATTTTGTTCGACTTTGTTTGCACATGAACGCGCGCGCAAAATCAAAACAAATTATACGAATACAAAAACTAAAATACAAAATAAGCTTTTAGTCTTAAAATTTTATATACTTCTCGAGTTAAACTTTTGTATGAAACATAAACCTGAAATAATGACTGCGCCATCCGTATAATGTACATGATCATACGTAACAACAATAACTATAGTTAGTATAATAACAACAATATTGTATACTACCGATATCATTGTCAATAATAATTACAAAATTTGTTCGTGAATTGAATTGACGGAAAAATAACAAAAGTAAGAACAATTTTAACAATACAAATAGTAACAATAACTAAGAAATGAAATGAAGAATAAGAAATGAAAAATCTTTACTCAAATAAAAAATACAAAAAATATTTGTACTTCAACTGAAAAAGACTAACAAAATTAATAATAATAAGAAAATCAATAGTAATAATACCATATCCAAAATCTGTTAATTGAATTGAAACAAAAATTAAGCAAAATTATTATTGTTATTTTTATAACAACACTAAGCATAACAACAAATAATAATAATTGTGCACTCTCAAAATGATCCTTTCATCTCAAGATTTTAGAATTTCAAAAACAGATTAAAAAAAGACATAAAATACGAACTCAACATATAAACAAAGAAAATAGATTTACTCAACGCGACTTTGTTTATTTTGTTTGTGTGTTTATATGTTTTCTGTCCTTTTTTAATTTGTTCCAAAATATGACAATTTTACGTCAACTATTTCTAAGGGAGTACACGGAAAAAAAAATTCAACCTATACGTAGAAATATGGCTAATTCAGATATATTTATAGTCTACTCATAAAAACCATTTCCGAATCAGCCATATTTCTACTAGTATACGTTAGATTTTTTTCCATGTAATAGATACAAAATTTATTTCCAAATAAAAAAAAACCAAACGATAACAACAACAACAACAACAACAACAAAAATAACGTAAACCAAACCAATAACAATTGGAAAAAAAAGTATAATATCGATAAAAAAATTCAAATCGCACAAAACGCGTAACGTCAGTCCAACCCGCGTGACGAAGCGATAAAGAAAAGGCGAATCCCAATGCCATTTGATTTGTTCTTTTAAAAACCGACGAACAATTTCTTTCCAGTTGCGACAGCTAATAGCGCCCTCGCAAAGAATGCCGAACAATTTCCAGCCGACTTCGTTTCAATTCGATAATAAAGTGCACACGAAAGAATCTTGAAGCGAATACCGACACGGCTGCGTTAACGAATCGATTTCGCTACTGGCATCGGCTTGGAGTGGAATGAATGCGTTCAAACACACGAGGGCGTAATCAAGTTGCCGACGAATTAAGCGGTATCGCGACGGTGCCGCGATCGCGCGCGCAGAAAAACGCCCGAAACAACGACGGTCGCGTTCGCGGACTCGAATTAATAATTAATCGTTCGTCGTTTCGACGCGATTAAATAGCCCGTGCAAATTGTTCATCTAGACTTCAACTATACTAATGATATAAAGCAGCGGCGAAGAAACCGAATGCAAATAAATAAACACGGCGTTGCAAGACAAATATAAATGTGTTCCATACGTAGTAATAATAATAGGCATAATAATAACAATAATAATATAAAGACAAAATAAAAGCGTCGATAGTAAAGTGATTGGTAAACAAAATGAATGAAAGGCAATTTATTGATTTAATATATTCTGGGGTAAATATTATGGGTGTATGCATATATGTATAAATATATATATACATATATATATACATAACAATTTTTATATTCCCCATTGTAAATGTAAACAAATATAATAATCGTAGATTATAATTAACGTAAAGTAATAACAAACAAAATCGTTAATAATAATAATAATAATAATAATAATAATAATAACCCTTATCATCGTTATTATTAATTAGTATTAATAAAATTATTGATTTGATAAATGATGCATTGACGAAGAGCATATCCGGATGTCCGTATTACTTTATATATACAAAAATTCCAGCATATACTAGTAGAAATATGTTTGAATTAGCAATATTGTCGGGTTAGTATAAGAACAACTAAATCGTATGTTCAGAGCAGCCAAAAAAATCTATCTAAGACTTTATATATATAATTCATAAATAGCATTTAGTTGAATTAAATATACGAATAACCGTGTCAAACATATAAAACAATTGCACATTATCAAATACAGGTATTAGAACACAACAATACGTTTTATAGATTAAGGATCATATATTATTTAATTTAAACGTTAATAAATCTTGACAATTAAACGTCTTACTTTAAGACACAAATGTCTTTATTAATAATTGATTCCTATTCTAACATTTCATTGACTTAATAATCAAATAAGAATCTTAATTTAAGATTAAGAATGTCTTAATTTAAGACGCATGTGTCTTAATGAAGACATTATTATTTCTATTCTAAAATTTCATTGATTGAATATTAAAATAAGAATCTTAATTTAAGACACCATCGTCTTAAATAAAGACTAGGAATGTCTTGATTTAAGACAAACGTGTCTTAATTATCAGATTTTTACTTTAAGATACTATTAATTACATATATCACTCGTATATAATCCACTGATACATTTATTATCTCGGACAATACATTGTTTTTCAGTGCAGCTATATTTGAATTATTAATCTAAATACTGTTTAGCTGATGCAGTCATAATTTCTGTTTCTCTTTAATAGGGATTAATAACCATATCCGTATGGCTGCCATATCCAAATTATTTTTTTCCATATATATATGTATATATCTATTCAGACATTCATAGTCCCCTTTACATTCTGGAAACGTAAATCTAAATTATTTCTGCACTTCACAGATGCCGATAAACAACACTCGAGTACGTTTTATAAACCCCTGAGATATGCTTAACAAAAATTTCAACGTACAATAATAACAATAAACGCAAAAACAACTACTTTATTATTGAGTAGTAGGATTGTCAACGAAGTTTGCGACCGTTCTTTACGACGAAATAAATTCCGCGCACTTTGAATTTAAAATATCATGTGTTGCGTTCATACATTTCTTATGACTGCACAGATACTCGTAACAGGTGTTCTGAGATGGCGGCGTAAATTGATCTTTCGGAATCGAATTGAAAATTTTGTTGCAATTTCAGCGAGGATTTTATGTTTTAACGCGTCAAAACGAACCTAAATCGTAACAAAAAATATTATCCGTTGCAAAATTCGACGAAACTGAATATCATTATATGCGCGCTTTTGTTTGTTTACAATAATAACGTAATACGAAACGTTAATATAAAATGCGTATTTTACGTTTCTTGTTTTCATTTCGGTTATTGGAATTATAACAATGATATTTTACAAATACAAGCAACAAATTTTAGACCCTCGTTGAAAAACTGCGTTTATACATTGTACTGTTTCGAGTGGTAAACGTCAGATTAGTGCAACGATCATGCAAACATTATGCAAGTTTTATGCAAAGTTGAAACGCCGCTTATTAAAGACATTTTGCACGAGTGCCATTGTAGGGCAAAGTAAGTTTCATATCACAAGTGTATGGAAGAAATTCTTATAATCCTTTTTTGTGTAAAAAGAGCTTCACTTTTATTGGGAAAAAAAGTGAACACGGGAAAAGAAAGACGATGCAAATCCCGTTCTTAGATTGAATATTTCATGCGAAGGAATAATTCGGAAATGTCGAAAAACAATAAAAATAAATTACTCTATCATCGTTCAAAATTATTAATTTCAAATTATTTCTAAACATAAACAACTGCAATGAAAACGCGACGATTAAATGACAATACCAATGTCAAGTTTGTTTATGTTTATTTACACGTCAAACGGAATGTTGTATTTGTTTACGAACATTGTAAGTTTCGGAATCGCCGTGAAGG
>JABFQC010003789.1:0-13509 GCA_022817085.1 Psilanteris sp. ZL-2020 | reverse complement strand
TACTAATGTACTTCAGTAAAATATTTTCTACACGCAAATAAGACATGTATAATAAACGTAATTCTTTTCTGATTGAAAATCGAATTTCAAACGCTGAAAAAAAAGCATTTGTAAAACATAATAATTTGATTAATGGTTACGCTTATGAAATCATTACAAACTTTGTTCTCCGTCGCAGTCCTATCTAAAAGTTCTAAAAATTTCACCCACATTCATCACCGTCTATATCAATAAAATAAATTATTATTAAGCTACAAATAATTTCTAAATAAAACAATTGCACTTAATTAAGATTAAATAATACCACAGATGAACATTTAATTAGGAATCATCTGCAGAAACTGTGTTGCCATGTTGTAAGCATTTCAATTAAGGTCAGAATCCAATTTCAGCTAGAAATGAATTATTTCATGTGAATTTTGATAACATTCATGATTTCATTTACAAGTATGTTTAACGTTGAAACTGATTTAAGGTGTTTAACACAATCTAACAAGTTCACGCAGTGAAATAATACACCGCGTGCAATCTTGATTTTACTTAAACCTACATTTAAACTCGTCGGTTTATTAAAAATTATTTTCCCGAATTAGAACATTCAAGCAAAATAATGTATGCCTCATTTGTATATATAATTAAATGTTTAATAAATAAAATTTAAAATAATGAAAACAAAAAGTAAAAGTAAATTTATACGCGTTTACATAACTTCATTGCGGCAACTTTCAGACATGAAAATCCAAAAGATATAGTTGTTTTTCCAAAATATAATTTCTACGAATCGTTCGATAACTAATAATATTCAATTACAAAAAGCCGTCGCAGAAGCGTCGCACTGTAATTAATTCTCTAAGTCAATCATTAAATTTATTTCGCGTGTAACTCGATTGTAATTAATGATTGATCAATTAATCGTGCATTAAACGTCGTAACGAGCGAACAAACTCGCATCAATCATAAAAAAAGTCACATAAGAGCCGTCATCCAGTCCAATTTCTATAAACACAATTTCATTCATTGCACCACCGCGGACTCTTTTGCAGAAAGCATGTATTCATCATTTGCGGCAAATGACCCGTGCGTTTCGCAAAAAGGTGAAAGAACAGAAAAAAGCCGGTTGAAAAAAGCAACGCAATTGGTGTTACGAGATTTTCGCAACTCGTCGACAAAGCCAAAACTCGTTCGCATTGAGTCGGTCTTTCCTTCTCTGGTGTTTTCTAGTTAATTCGAGCGGCCACTTGATCGCCCTTTGCTCGCGAGAAAAACGCGCTTAATCGCAAGGTGAGAACAGATATGATTAGCTATTAAACCGAGTAAGAAAGCACGTCAGTCGCTTGACCGCGTTTCTGGAACAAAGCCCGATCAAGCCTAACCGCGATACGTCGTCGTCGCGATGCGGTAAGAGTTGCGCGCTCTGACGTCTCGCTATCAGCGGTTCAATTACCAGTGCGTTCCCCAAATCAATTTTCTATTCCAGTTTGCATCACTTCGTTTCGTCAGTTTAAGTACAATGGCGCGTACTTTTTCGATAAAACTATTAGTTACATTTAACAAACGGTTTTGCCTTTCTCCTTTGCGTTATATGTACGTGTTTAAAACATTTGTTCTGGTAAGACAAATGTTGATTTAGTCATGAAATTAGTTTTTACGTATATGTAAACCTGATACGGTTTTGACTGCTACAAATATGACTATAATAAATTCACACACACATATGTATATATAGTGCATATACTGTACACGCGCAAAATCGTTAATTATCTATACACTGAGAAAAATTACTTTATAAATTACTAATTTGGTTTTATAAATCAATCCACAAATCGTCAAGTGTACTATTTTGAACAGTAATATTTTCAGTTAAAGTACTAAATTTTTCTGTCGAAAATAGTAAATGTGACGATTTTTCGTTTATAAACCCAAATCAGTATTTTAAATAGCCATTTTCATGGTTAATTTTTCTCAGTGTATATACAATTGAACTCTTGATGTGAAAAAACACTAGATCCAAATTAATTAAATAGTAAATAATAACTAAATATTATATATTAAGTTCCTGATTGTAGCCATTATACGTAATTATTCCATTTCATATTTCCTGTCATTTTTTCTCAACTATAATTAGCTATTGTCAGTAATAAATAATTACTTTCGATCACTTAGTGTCATTACGCGTTGTTAAAATTATTTGTGTTTTATTGCACTTTTAACGTCGAACAAAATGCATGGTAATCAGAAGAAATGGTTTGGGAGTAATTGCCCGGACTCATAACTAGTGGTATACGCGGTTTACACTCTCATTGCACTAAACGTTTTTCACAATGTTATTTGGAAATAATTACACTGAGAGAAATTAGTAACTAATACTTACTGTTTTCAAATGGAAAGCAAAGACATTAAGGCATTGTACTTTTGTGTGTTTCATTAAAGCGTTATACTTTTTAATGTTATTAAAAAGCAGTAAAATATGTATCTTTTAATATTTGCACAATTTTATCTTTACTTGGCTAAGGATTCTACTCAGATTACTTAACTTTTCATGGCGTAACTGCAATATGCTAAAACTATTATATATATTATCAACAAAACAAATCGTGCGTTTTTTTTGTACAATTGCGCTCCCAGTGTTTCGGGCGCAGTTTATGTCCTTAATGTTAATGAATTAATTAATGTTTATGTTTTAATTGTAATGAACAAATGATACGCCCTGTATCAATAATTTATCGCACAAACTTATTCTGATTGAATAATTTAAATACGTAAATATCAATTGATGACGTAAGTTAAATAATAAAAAGTGCGCTATTCACTTCCACATTTTATATAATATTACTTTTTGAAGTTTCACAAATTTCACAAATGCTAAGTACCACCATGCTAATCAAAATTTGTGTACCACTTGAAATTAATTATTAAATCCACCGAATTGTATAGTTATATTTCATTTATCCAGTCAAAGCCGTTAAATTATTCAAATGAATCATAATAAATGAAGTTTGTCGAAACTCCGGGAAAGAACAAAAACTAATTTTCTCTTTGAATTAAACAAAGGCAAAGAGATATTTTTACAGATTTTCGCACTGTTTGGCTCAGCATCGCACTGATAGTCAATGTTCACCGTTCCACGCACTGATCCGGTCAGTCGGTATGTAAGAGCCGATGAAATCGAAGCGATCAAAGCTGAGGCGCGACTCTCTTTAGTACCGCTGACCCGGTTCCGCATCTTTCTTGTAAGGAAACGTCGGTATGCTTATAATAATACGCGCTTTAGGGTCTTTGAGAACTTGGATGCGATTTCCTCAATGACACTTTTTCTGCTTTTCTTTTCAGTCAAGATCGAGCAATTATTTCCTTATTTAAACAAGTACGTTTCGACATTCACTTTTTCCCATTTTTCTCAATTATTCTTTTTTAATCATTTTTATATAATTTACAAAACTTGTTATTTTATTCGATTTCATCCCAGGTTGAGGGGATAGTAACGAATTTGAACAACTTACGATTTCTTTTTAATTCCGTTAGGTGCCGAATTGGATGTTTCGAATAGCCATAATCAATCAAAAAATCGAATTACACTCGATGGATGATTAATTACTTAGAAACGAGTACAAATGTACTTTGATCTTACAAAAAATGTTAAGACTGACACAATGGAAATTTAGTCTTTAGCGTACATGTGGTCGATTTTCACGTGCCCAATAAATAACAGAATGGCGGCATACGTTTTAAAATATATTTTTGTATTGTGTGCAAAATGAAACGCGCGCGAGTGGACTACCTTGAGAAGGTATTTTTTCTGCTTGCCACTGAATGACGGTAAAAAGTTTATCGATGAAAATTTGAAGGTGCACTACATATACCAGCTGGCTCCGCTACTCTTGTCGTAAGCAACTTTACAATTTGCATATATATAGTTATTTTAAGAAATCGAATAAATGGTCGATTTATTTTTGTTAAAGATTCGTGGATTACAGCGCTGCTATGTAAACGAGTTACTTTGAATTTGAAGTACATTTTTTGAGTAAAATGTTCCGGACTTGAGAGTAATCGAATTAAGCTGCAAAGCAGTTGAGCATATTAATCATTAAATTCCTCATAACGGATAAATTTATGATTACATCTTTTCCGGTATAAAAACATTAAATACGAAATAACTGCGATTGTGGGAATCTTGAAGATGTTGTTCGACAAGATTACAGATAAAATAATCAAAAGGAGTGGAAATTGAAGAATTCAGAACAGCCGAATAATTATGGTTTTCGTGTAGTGATTTTTCAACTCAAGAAGAGTTAAGTAGCAGCTTCGATTATGTTTGGATATAACGCTTTCTCGAAACCTATTAAAATATAGTTATTTAAAAGGTGCGATGGACGAATTTGAAACGAATCGTTTATAATAATAATCTGCATTCCAAAAGACAGTTCCTTTTCCCTCTCTTTTATTCGCCAATATTTGTATGACAGTAGTGTAGATAGCCTACTGAAAAATTTGTTTGTGTGTTTTGAATCAACCTTTTCGACGAAACAAACAATTTTACAAATCCGCGCACGTAAACGCACAATTAATCGTACGAAATTTGTACACAATTATGACAAAACATCCCTTATTTGTTTCGAGAACATGCTAATAATTTATGTGTGATGGCGTTATAAGAATGTTAATTATACTCCGTCGATGACAGCAACTACACGGCCTTTGGACTCTATTTCACAAATCGCTTCGCGTTGTTAGAAGGGACGAATAAAAAATATTTTCCTTCCTTTATTAATTTATTGTAGACACGTTTACTAATTACCATATTTATTGTTCGATCTTATTTCAACAAAGAATCGTCGTCACGTATAAGATCAAACATTCAAACTTCAACATATGGATATTGTAAATTAAATTTTGTATAAATTAAATGTTTATAAATGGTGAGCCAGAGTGACTATCAAAGCATTCTTGAAATTATTATATTGGTACATTTCAATTCCCGGTTTGTTAATATTAATTTATCATTGAACTTTGACGTATGATGCAAAGCGACATCAATAAGTGTTAGTACAAGTTAATCAAACGAAATGATAATCATAAGT
Organism: Psilanteris sp. ZL-2020; assembly: GCA_022817085.1. Classification (NCBI taxonomy): domain Eukaryota; kingdom Metazoa; phylum Arthropoda; class Insecta; order Hymenoptera; family Scelionidae; genus Psilanteris; species Psilanteris sp. ZL-2020. The sequence continues at coordinate 8,431 of JABFQC010003789.1, read as the reverse complement.
GCATGAATATAAATATTTCCGTGTTAGTGGTGCAAATTTTGTGATAACGCGATGAATTGAGAGGCAGCTGGGAAATATTATCATAATTTGTTTATTCCCTTCAACCTTATTTAAATTAAAACTTGCACCTCGACCAACGCGATCTTTTGATTTAATGAACTTTATTTTCGGTTTTGAAAATATAATTTGTTTACATTCATAATACTTGGTTACGTCATTATATATATAAAATTATGACTTATCATTTTATGTATCAAAGAATTCGCGATGAATTGATGGTGTTACAACTGAATACATCCGCATTACGGCACTTTCCGTAACTGTTCTGCAATTCCATTAACAAATTATCGTTTTGTTATTCATTGAGAAGTTATTGCACCTCACGTACGGTAAGTTTTTCTTTGTCGATTGGCGAATAGGAAGTTGTACACGCGGAAAATGTATTAGTACTACATTAGATAATATCTTACTTCTCAGATGGATATAGTCACAACGTTAACTAATGATTTCATTTATTATGTTTTAGATTTTTCGTGTGGTTATTATTATACAACATATAAGATATATTGTATATGGCTCATTTGAATATGAATGTGTATTTATTGACAGATTTTTTTAAATACAAAATTAAAATTAATTAGCTGTGTAACTTTTTATTTGCTAACATACATATAATTACAGTAATATCGATAGAAATACAAATTTTGAGTATACGTACCAAATAAAATTTACTCTAACATTAATCGAAATAAAAACATTGTAATTAAATTAAATATATATATATATATATATATTAATGTGTAATAAATTTACTGTTTTTAACAGCAAAAATCAAGTTATTTACATAGAAAATCACTGAATTATAATAATATATTACTGTTAAAACAGTAATTTTTCATATTTTATTTTTCTCAGTGTATATATTATATGATATTTATATACATATTAAAACTATGTCCACCCACCTGTCATCACTTTATAATTATCAGTTTTGATATAATATATTTCTTGGAACAAAGATTTAGATTCTTAAAATTTTAGATAGAATACGCGGTATATATTACATATAATACATAACAAATATACGAAATTTTGAGATTTAATATTCTATACATTCGCAATATAAACCACATAATTATTCCTTCACTCATTGAGCTGGTAATGTCCGTTAAAAATAAAACATAATTATTAACTAAATAAATTTTAAAAATCGATAATAAAATGTATGGAATTTTATTTAAAATCCTCATAGCTAATTAAATTAATTATGTCGAAAAAGTAAACCATTTACGGCACTCATATTTAGGGACAATATAATTATGACAATGTCTGTTATTGACATCATCAATTTTAAATATATTATTTAAATTTCTCGCTAATGACTTTTTTATTAATCCTTTGATTTACAACGTGTACGAATGTTTGACCATGATAATCGCTAACGTGGTATTCCGCCAATCGTTCATAAAGGAACAACCGGTATCATGGCGACGAAACGTAGTAAGTTAGCTATTGATATGGAACTCGCGCGTGCTAATTGTAATTTGAGTTTTATAGCATCTTGCGGTGATTTACACGGTTGGTGTCACCTGAGAAGCCTTGTTAAAATTTTAATCTTTAAACAGAAGTTTCTCCTACACCAATTCCGCAAATTATTCGGCAATTAACAAAATATTAATTTCTATGAAGCACACGGCATATCATATATATTTCAACGAATTCAAAATGAGTAAGATTTATGAATCTTTATCAACTCACGATCGCGTTTATTTTTTTATTTTTTTTTTATTTCCAAAGCAAATATCTTGAACTTTTAAAAACAAATATATTTATCGCGACCACACCGTATAATATTACTACTAAAAATAAATAAAAATCTATAACCTATTCCACTGGCTTATAAACGTTATTTTTATAACGCAAATTAAAGTATGTTGGTCAGCTTGAAAATCCATCCAATTCATCATTAATTTCAAACGCGAATGTGATTTCTTCGCTGTTACTGTTTACGACTAAATTAGTTATAAATTGTTCAGAGCGTTATTTATGGATTCTAAAATATGTTAATTTTAACGATTATTTGACCATAGACATTAAGCCGTAGCTGCGCTTAAGCGTTTAATAAAGATTTAAAATAATACGATTATATGCTCAATGATTCCAATAAATGTCGCTCGCAGTGCATTTAATTAATGATTTTCATTCTTGTAAAAATAATAATAAATATACGATCGAAGGACATGTTTACAAAAAACAATTTTTTATAAATCCCACCGAAGCAGGTAACGGTATGAAATGGCTGTAAATCGATGTTGCAAAAACAAACGTATGCAATGTAACATAGTATGAAGCAATCGACGCAATAGGGTCATTTGTGTATGGTGGCGTTTGTGCAAGTGATAAGGAGAGTCTCGAAAAGGAGTCACGTGTGGCACGTGATACACATGCGGGGTTAATTTCCCAACAACCGCGGCTCGCGATAAGGACGCGAGCTTCTCTGCTTGCAATCAATCGTCATTAATTCAACGAACAAAACCTCCCGCGAAAAATAATCGCTTTTCCAATTAACTCGTCATAGTAACGTTACTGTTAAGAAATGAACGAACGAATTACTGTGCGCGCGAGTGGTGTACCCTGGTAGAAATTTGTCTAGGATCTCGTGAGTTACTAGACAATTTGTATACAAAATTTCCAGTAACTCGCGAGTTACTTGAGCCATTTCTACGACGGTATGTGCAAGAAACTAACTGCGATTATCATTCGACGTTACAAAAATGAAGGATGCTTAATCCGCAAGTTATGTCACGCTGAAAATTCGACACAACCTTCGATTATGTTAATTTCGTTATGCTTCTTCATCCGAGTATATTTTTGAGTATGAAATTTATATAACGCTTTCTCTTATAAGAATAACTCCTTTAGGAATAACTTATTATTCTGATTAGAATATCTTACGGTGCGAATAGATTTTGCGCACACATTATATGCATAAATTTATGTATGTACAAGAGAGAGAAGGATGAGAAGAGCGCGAGAATACATAATGCACGGTAATTTCACTGATATCCTTTATGCGACGTAAATTTCTGTTACAGTTGCAATTATTAAAAGCGTTTTATCAATAATCTCCCCTTCCTTAAATTAAACAACAATTCATTAGCAGCTTGAGGATACGGGAATTAAGTTGATGACAAAACAATTCATATTAAAGTGATTGCCATACGACGCTTGATCCAATTTTAAGCAATTATCAATTTTCAATTATCAAATCGGTATAATTAAAATTGTTTAGCATCGGTTCTTGTTGAAGCCAAAAGACACTTGGATTGGAAGTTCTTAAATTATGATATATTTATAGCACATAATTGATACGTTTTACCAAATTGCGCAAACTAGTGAATCCACGGACGCATTGGAGAACATTTTAGGACATAACTAGAATCGGTTGGTCGTATTAATAAAATATATATTTCAAAGAATCAATTAATTTTGAAGCTCACCTTTTATAGTGATTGATTTACAGATAGATTATTATTATGATTGCGTCTGTAGACACTTTTTTCACACACTATAGTTGTCTATAATCCATCTTAATTATAACACCATGGATTTCACGAAAGAAAACGTAGATATTCATGAAATGAATATTTTTCATTTTTACGAGACAAAGAATGCGCAGAATGCAATTATCATTTTTCCTTGTTATCGCCATTATGGAAACCGTGTAAATTAAAGCGCGTTTTGCATTTGTATAATACTAAACACATTATTTGCGTAACGTGTTTGATTTATGCATAAGTTAATTTGATAGTATAATCAAAATTCATCTTAAATAATAATAAGTCTGTCCGGTGTAAAATTATTAATGCCAACGACATTCTCGCGCGTAAACGGTATATAATCACGTTTTCTCATTTTTCGTCGCTAGAATCGAAGTGACTTGAGTTTGATCTTGAAAACACAATAATTTATGATTGCGATAATCTAAAGGGCGTTTTCTTTTGTAATAATATATAATAATTTGAATATACAACATTGGTTATCAGCGTTCCGTTACCATAGCTCTCTGAGCAAGATAAAACGTATGTATATATATATATATATATATATATAAGTTAAATATTAAAGAGCGCTATCAAACTAAAACTAATGCAAAAATAATACTTGGTATAATAACTGCTTTGTTAACGGAATGCAATCTTTTCATATTTTTATTCTGATTTGAACCTTTTAATTTTAATATAAATTATAATAGCGCGTCGCGCATACGTTATGTAGACTCTTCCAAGCCACTAGCATTGAATATGCAATAAATAAAGCAAATTATACACGCGTCTATCAGTTTCTTCCTGTCGATAAATGTGCGCCACTCGTATAAACGTTTGTCAAACAATCACTCATCGACTAAAAAACTTTTATTCCAACTGAATGTTCATTAGAAACGTCCACGATATAGTATGTTTGTACGAGCCTTTAAACGCCGAACCAGAAAATTAGAAACAAAATTTGAAAAGTGCGAAACATGACCAAAACGAAGAAAATCGGGTGCAAAAGTGAAGATGAAAAGTCGTTTATTTTGCAAAGCCAACGATTCTCGATTTGAAACAGTTCGTGTAAGAAATCGGCTTTACCTTGTTGTCTGCCGGCTGGTTTCGCGCAAAAAAGGGAAGATCCGTTCGAAAGCACTGATAAAACCAATCACTGTTTCAACGATTCGAGCTTTTTGCAGACGCAACGTGGATACTGTCACCTGCACTTTTTCGTGGGACGTGTCATGTTGCGTTTCGCGCGTAAACGTGCGTGCTCGATTTGACCATACGACCGCGCACGGATAACTCGCCGCCAATCTGAACTTTTTCCGCGCCGCTTTAATGCCTGTGTGATGAGACTCTCGACTCGGAATCGCCGCGTGTATGAACGCGCTGGAGCATAGACGATCACTGAGAGGCTCGTGCTATGGCGACATGCACTACTCCCGACTTTCGAACTGGTACCACGATCAACTTCTATTCTGCCGGGATCTGCATGGTGGGGTTCACTCGGGGCTGCTTGAACGGCAAAAAGAAATGAAAAAATAAACAAATATAAGCGCGATAAATTGTACATACGTCATGTCAGCGATACGCGCTTCCACAACAGTTTCCTCTCGTTCTCATTTTCGGGATTTTCCATCGCCGATGTTAATTTATCCTCAGTACCGAAATTCCGCGGCTGGCGTTTGCGGTTTAATTCGCGCCTTTAAGTGAATTTACATAATTGATCATTGTCGAGTGAAAATCAAAAAAGCCCGTGATTTCGGCGTTACGTCTGCCGCTTTGGGATAATAAATTTGAATATTTGTAATAACCGATTGTAAACAGACTTTCGGTGGCGTTTTTGTACGATTTTGAAACGATTCGTTCTCGTTTCCTTTCCCTTGTCCTGTTCTTTTGAAGCTAATTTTTGTTACGAGATTGTATATTTAAATGTATTAATATAAACCAATAGATAAAATAACGATAACCAGATGTATGATATCCTTATAGTTTTATAGTGCGCTTGTATAAATTTAGATTTTATTCTACAATACGTTTATTATTTTTATTTTTTATTTTTTTTTATCACTGCCAACACTCACACTGCATATAAAGTACTCAGATAACGATTTTGCTGAATTAAATGATGAAATGCAACTTATATTTTTAAATAAACGCATGTTAATCTACGATTATACTTGTAATGTAAAAAAAATAAGAAAACATATTTTCGTAACAAGAGATTTTATTTAACGAAAATTTATAAACATATGATAACAATACGAATGAAAGCATAGTTTATGTATATATATGGTTTGTGAATCAACACTGCTGGCAGACTAATTTTTAAAATAATACTATAAGCAAGTAAATTTTACTCCTTGACCCTGTATCAATAATTTTTCTGTATCCAAAGAAAATAGAAAGTGTATAACATTTCTTACACTCGTCAAATTAGAAATAAAACGAATTAGTTAAACGTTTGTTAGAAAAAGTATAGTTATGTTTTGTGCGAAAGATTGTTTAAATCTTATAAATAATATGGAATATAAAATTGGTTCCATATAAGACATATAAATAAAGACATTTTTTATATCAAATCAATTATAAATATTACTTTTATATATTATTAATTATTCTATAGCACAATTCAGAAAAAAATTCCTCTAAAAATTACTGAACGAAACAGTACAAAATTTCAATTTTTCAATAAATTATAACAAAGATTCTCTAATGTTTACTGTAAATTCGATAATTTTAACTAGATTTTGATTTTGTTTAAGTTTAATTGATTTGATTTAAATTTAAGCAGTTAATACGTACTATTCAAATATTTATCATTCCTATTAAGCTTTCACAGAAAGAACCCTTCATTTTGCCATACATAAAGCAGCAGGATGAACTTGATTCCATAATAATATTCAATTAAGCAAAATAAATGAATTAAATTTAAAATTAAAATTATAACTGTATTATTTATAATTTTAGAAATCGATTAACACAAGTTGCATTCAATTATTACTTTATTTAAAGTATACAAATATTGTTTCAGAGTACTTCATATAGACAATTAATTATAAACATATATATATATATATATATATATAAACATTTGCTTAATTCAATAATTTTTTTGTGATGGAATAATAATTTATTGAAAGCCGTATAGAAGTAATACACCTGCTTTACACGTGTTGTCAATAATCCATATTACAAAATATGGTATATGTAAGTATTATATATAAAAACATTAATACCTATATATAATAAAATTATATCAGATCAAAAAAATGACCATGTAATATCAAATAAAATATGTGAAATATGTAATCTTTAAGAACTATTTATGAGAATACCATTTTTATTGTCAATTGTGTTACACAAATCGATTTCATAGAATTCTTTAGCTGCATTGAAATTGTATACATACGATCATGTTCTGATATCAATTGATAATTCAAAAATGTTAATCAAGAAGAAACATAAAATGTGTATTAATTATATATTATAAATATACGCAGAAATTATGAAAAATATTGCTTCTTCAAAAATATTTAAATATTGCTAAAAATATAAATTATTTAAAAATATGTTATATATGCTTAAAATTCTTATAACAATTAAATTGTTTATAAAAGTTTGCTGTTTTGAACAATTTACATAATAAATAATAATAAAATAACAGAATTATAAATGATATAATCTTTTTACGCAGCATTTGTAATCTAAGTTTAATATATATACTTAAATACACGGTGTTATTATGAAATCGTTTTAAGATCGATATTTTATAATTTTATTGAGTCATTTGTATTTATACTACTTTTCATCTTAAAAATAAAATGGAAAATTGTACTGATTAATTTTGGTTCATTTTATAATTGATTTCATTAAACAACCTATATTCAAATAATAATCTGTTTTTTTCTAAATATATATGTAACACTTATTGTAAAATCAAATTTATATATATATATTTGTTAAAACTTAAACCTTATGCAATTTCCGTCATCTAAGTTTAACTCCTATATATGATAGAAATATTTGCTTTCGCTATTTATCAATAAAATGAAATATAAACACAGGGTTACATCTCTTATGTGCATATCATTAAGTTCTAATAAATTATCGTTAAACTAAATATATGTGAAATGAGCAAGTATATATAAATTAAATATTAAGATAAGTTTGTATTCTGAAATTCATGCAATAATGTAAAATTACGATATATAAGATAAAGCAAAAGTATTCTATCCCGAAATATACATATAGAAATAAAATTTATTACAAATAATTTATTAGTTTACAGAGAAGAGTAATATGACGAATTTAACCAAACCGGATATACCAAAAGTAGGCTAAATATATACAATTTTAAATAAATTTTAAACGGTGTGATGATTTTTATAAACTGTTAGGTAATTTTGTAAAAACTTTTACAACATTTTAAATTTAATTTATTACATATTTCATTTTCTTCTTTTGTTGTACTTATATATTATCTTGTAATGTGATACGTGTAATAAGATTTTGATTTTTAAATATATTTTAAACAAGTAACTGTCCAAAGAATTGTAATTGTATTTCATTTCATCATAATTATAAAACTTATTATGCGCCTAAAATTAATTATTATAAATATAAATGAGGAGAAATGTAACGCTTCAAACTGACACTAGTAAACATTATTTTAAAAAAGATATAAATGTGTAACTAATCCAGTTAAACGTTTATTTAAATCTGATCATTATTTATTTTTCTTCGTTTAATTTCTACAGTATGCGAATACAAATTGTATATGAATCTTTAAGATTTTCATGCAATGCGTATCATTGTGGTACATAAGAAATAAGTAAAAATAAGTAATTGATAAAAAGTGAACTAAATATGCAACGCAAAAAGTAAATGCCAAAAAG
>JABFQC010003788.1:0-13540 GCA_022817085.1 Psilanteris sp. ZL-2020 | reverse complement strand
ATCTAATGTGATGCTTATAGTTAAAAATAAATTATATAATAATCGAAGTATTTAAAAAAATTATAAAAATATTAGACAACAGACAGTAGTAATTAATTCATATTGCATATATTATTGTAATATAAAAGATACATATAATTTATGTCTTAATTAATGTTGTTATAATATAAATAAATCGAATATGGTATATGTAAATGTTTTTTTATTCGTATATTCTATCAAGAAAGAACATGAAAGCCAAACTATTACACTAAGAAAAATGTATAATAATATTTGTACTTACGTTTTACGATAGTTTAAGATATATTGAATATATGACGGTATATTATATATAATATAATCCTGGTTCACTGAGGAAATTATCAAAAGACAAAACTAATTTTATGTATAAAAATATATTAAAGGATAAATTGACACTCATTGATAATTTTGTAAACATAGATGTTTAATTTATTGCTTATAAATAATTAGTAGCAGTTATAATAAGAATAAAATATAAATTATATACAATGAAATTAAATAATTATATTGTTTATTATATTATAAAGATTCATAAGTTTCATGTTTAAGTTTGAGAAATTCAGGTAAAATATTTTATAAATATCTATAGGCTTTAAAACGTTTTCAGAATATAATATATATGTAATGGATAAATGGAATGAACGATTATTTTGTGTTTATTTATTCTCGCGTTCAATTAAAAAATAAATTTATATACATTTATGTATATAGATTTTTAAATTATAAACAAACATTTATTTCATTGTATTTTTATGCTTATCATATGTACTTTTTTATATAGTGTACTTATTAAGACTAATAATTTTTAAATTATAAATATATATATTTATTATTTTAAACTTCGATGTATTTTTATCTTCAATATACAATAAAAATATTACAATAAATTATGTATGTTTTTATGATTATATGTTTATGTTATGTTTTTTTTACATCTTGATTTCAAATATATTTCGTAATAACTTGTTAATCTTTGCAGTAATCGTAATCATTTTATCATTTTAATAACGGTCGATTACATATTACCATTCAGAAAGGTTGAATAACTACTTGCATAATTATTTTATAATGTTTTTAACAAATAATTGTTACGTACTTTTATAAAACGTACTTTTATAAAATAAAGATTTATGTAATAAATTTATAAATTAAAAACATTTCTTACAAATATAAATTAAATATAAATTGATAATGAAATATATATATTATCATTAAATATTGTTCTTATAATCAATAACGTTTTATAATAAATAGTTTAAAAGTATCAACTCACCTGCAAATGTTTATAATAATTATAGTTTCCCTTCCTTGCAAGATAGTTTTCTTCAATAAGAGTTATAGCATATGCATATATGCATGTGATGTTATTAATGATATTGTATCAGTTAGGTACGACGTTATGTTTTATGTGTTGACGTGTGCAAATGTGTGTATATTTGACATTCATGATCTACATGTGTTTGGAATGTATGGTGGTATAAATTAATTTCATGAGAATAAGTATTTTTAACTTGCAAGGAATATATGCAAGGAATATTTATACATGCTATATGCTGAAAAAAAGTTCCATGAAAAAATACTAAGTTCGATATAAATTTGTAATGAGAAAGTACCTGTTGGACAAAACAAATATTTATTTCACATGTAGCAATTCTTACAATAAAAAATAATGAGTTTTTGGTATTATTTACAAATATTTTTTTACGAACTTTTTAATTAAATTCTTTTATGTGTACTGGGAACGAAATAAAATATAGAATAATCAAATGATAAATAATACTGTTATAATATTTAGTTCATAAAAGCCGCAATATAATAATAATAATAATAATAATAATAATAAGTTAAAACCTGATTATAGGTGAAACCTACACAGTGTCTAAGATAATTATTATGAAAAAACATTCAAATTTTCTAGTTATTATATATACACTAGAAAAATGAGGGTTGTAGTAAATTATGACCGATTCACATTTTACACTTATAAAGTAATTGCGTGCTATTTACATGAATATTAAAAGGACTTCTAATAGTATAAGATTAATAATAATCTTAAATTTATACTAAAGTTTTCCCTAAAAATTAGAATCTATTTTTGTTATTATTGTTATCAATATTTAATGTATATTCATATTTATTATTAATTTAATTAATTAATAAACATTAAAAAACGACGGTGATAATTATATATTAACTATTAATTTTACTTTCATTTCTTCGATCGTTATAATTCAAACAATTGTAATAAACCAATTTTCAGAACAAAGTAAAAAATGTTTTAATGAAATAAGAATTAAACATTGAGAAATAAATGTTTTGATTAATAAATAATTGCAAAAATAAGGAACTTATTTAAACAAAAATATATTTACAACTTTATTTCATTATTTAATTAAATTTTACGTTAAAAATAGTTTATTTATAGAATAAATTTTCCCTGCGTCTATAGTACATATTGAAAACAATTTAAGTTCTACTTATTTTGAACAAATAAAGTCGTTCTTTAAATACGCTAAAGTTTTATCTTTTAAAGTAACTTTTATTCATTAATGAAAATATATTTTACTATTGAAAGTTTGAAACAATATTAATTATTTAGATAATTAAAATAAAAGTTGATGCATAAGTAATAAACTTGGTCTATTACTACTATATATACACACATTCACATCCACATATACGTATATAGTTTTTATATCCTTATTTATTTGATTTCCTTTCTATCATCCCTATATTATATGAAATTTTTAAATCCTTTTACTTCGTTCCTAACGGAGTTTTGTTATCTATCCAACTTGCATCTTTCACTCCAACAAAACACATGTTATCTCCCAAAAAAGCATATACACTTCTTTTTTAAAGTGAATAAATGACGAACGATAATTTATCTACAAAAAGTATAAAAGTTATTTGTATCAATATAAAAAAGGTAATAGATTTTAGTAATAATCAATACTGTTAAACACAGTTTTAAAAGAAATTATATATAAAAAACTGTATATATAAACGAGTTTTCTTGTATTATGCATATAATATGTTTAAATATAATTCTTTTTCAATATTCTCCGTTAAAGTATTTTTCATTTTATTTATAAACTTGTTAGTTATTGTTAGTTTCATAGCATTTATAAAAATATGAATAAATGTGATTTTTCTCTGATTATAATATAATATTCTCTGATTCCAATATATCATTTTTATATATTTATAATAAACTTTTTGTAATTTTAGTTTATTGAGTAAATATAATTTTATGTGTTTTAATTGTAATATTAAACTTATAAATATGTAATAATGGTTAACTACATATTCTAAACAAACATTTTATATATTTGGAATATTTTATCTTTTTATAGGTATACAAATATAATTTATAACAATATATAATGAATATGTTAGTAAAATATGTAAATATTAAATTTAATCTGTTTAATTAGCCAAAGATAAAAAAAGATAGACAATTTTAAAATATACATAAATTTAAAAAATTGTTATCATATATGTAAGTATTATATGGATAGTGATAGAATAATAATTATTATACTAATCAAAATGATATATAAACAAAAATCTATTATGCAATTAATATTAATAATTGTTTTATATATTTATTTTATAAATAGATATGCAGCTGCCTTATTAAATATTAAATAAATTGTATACAACAAGTTCATTTTAATGATTCCTACATATAATATTTAAATTTTATATAGAATTATAAAAGTATATATTCTTTCTTTTAAATATTAAACATTGTAATAATGTTAAAGTACTTTACGCATTATATGTAATTTTTATAAATTTGATTTAAGAATATCATTATTTTAAGATTTTAATATTGCATGAAGCATTAACCTTCACATTGCCAGATATTTGTTAACTAATAATTTCATATAATGTAAAATGTCTAAAAGAAATTCAACTATTTGGAATGCTTTATATGTATGTGTTGTTTAATTATTGAGAATGTATATAATACCTTTAATAGTATCAAAATACCACTAATAATCGCATAATTACCAAGAAAAATAGAACAAGTCCAAATAATATAATAATATATTCAACGTGCATTTGTCATTACATTTCAAAATTTTAAATCATTATTTCTCAGTTTCATTTGAAGTTTATATTATTTTTATTATAATATAATTGTTATACATGCTCTACGTGATATTCTGATCAACTTGGCCATCGTCCCTAATGGTTATTAATATATAATTTATATTAACATATAATCCCATTTCTTTAAATACCATATTCAACAACTTGAAATGGTCACTTGACATAAAAACTCTGTAATTTTATTTCGTATTACATTGAATATATGAATACACAAATGCGTTAAATTTATTCATTCTTAATTTGTTTACGTACTCATGCATTTTAATATTAAACATAAATTATATCATCATATATAATATACACCTGATTAATATTCAATTTGCAAACATTAACTTTTATTTGCAATAAAAATCGTACGATCATTGACAGAGTCGCGTTATTATCAAAAGTATAAATTTCATCACTATGTTTTCGTTTATGTACTTTGATATTGTATTATATACATTCACAATGTTATAAATAAACTTCATATCACGCACGTTAAATTATGCAAGTATATACTAACAATGTCATCAGCTGATAGGCAAATATTAAAGTTAGTATCATTTGAAACAAGCCCAGTATGCAGTATGCAGAAGTATATACCAAGTTTATTGTTGAGCAGGAAAGTGCAGTTGGAAGAGAAATTTCGTTTGTTGGTTTCGTAGTTTGTACATGTAACTAGTTCGGATATAGAAAGCTTTACCGGAGGTTCATCGATCGAAGCCATCATGACCACGAGATACTAACGCCAACTTACTGTTACCAACAACCCCTACCCATGTAGAAAAATTGTACGTTAGCCGTTTGTAACAAACGGCCCACGCATGGCCTGTTTGTTGATCCAATTGCCATACAACCGTCAAGATGCAATGCTGTGCCAGTAATGGCCCTACCTACGGTTAATAATTGGCAAACACCTGGACTCATGGTTTAGTTGACCTTCGAATGAATGTAGGCAAAATCTGTCGGGCCATTACTGGCATTTCAATGGAAAATAATTTATAGATAACAGATAATTCCAGACATTAATTCAAGACCATATACCTTATCTGGCACATGCATGGCCCAGTAAAATTTATGTTTACCATAGTAACAACTGGCCCAAGTATGGTCCATTTGTTAATTAGATTGACAGACAACTGTCAAAACGTACTGCTGTATCAGTTCAATAGCTTTACTTATGGCTAACAACCGGCAAATATATGTTCTTATGCGATTTAGTTCAATGTTGAATGAACGTGCGTACATTCAGTTGGACCAATACTGGCAAATATATGTCCCAGACTGGTAAATTATACTCATTAAATTTGACATATTTTTACTCAAAAGATTGAGTAATATACTCATCATAATGAGACAATATTTTTCATTCAATAATAATAATTCTAATAATATTATAAATTTTTTTAATTATTATGGTATATATATATTTTTTAAAATGATAATACTTTATAATTTTGACCAATATAACTTTTATTTAACAACTGATATATAATTACTTTTAATTGTAATGAAATTCAATAATTATATAACCAAAATATTATAAAAAATTCTTTATTGTATGAAAAAGAGAAATAATATCAAATATCCAATCAAATTTAGATAATAAAATTATCTAATCAAAAATAACAAAAAATCTTGTAATGTTATATTAAAATTTAACTTGAAGCAAGAAATAAGGAACATATTATATTGATATTCATACAGTGAAGTATTAGAATATTAAGTTCTTAAAAATTTTAAAATTTCAATACATATTAAGGCAAAATGTTAAATAAAAATCGTGTACGTAAATATCGTTTTTTGCAAAATGAAAATGCAAATTCTACAAGTGATACATCAAATAATGGTAAGTAATAAAATTTTTGTTAAAAACGAATTCTTATTAAAAAAAAAAATATATATATTTTTTGATGGCGAAAAAAAATTCCTGTAATTTTGTTGATAAATACCCGAGATATGACGAGTTGAATTGAAAAAAGCTATTGAAGTTGAAAAAATTAAAGTTTATTCAACTTATTTTTTATTTCAATAATAGTAAACATAAAAAAATATTTATTTAACAAACAATATACACCTTTTCATGCTATACATTGTATTATTTATTAAAATTAAATTCAAGTTGTTTTAATTTTTCATAAAAATTTGGCTGTTAAATTTTTCAAAATCTAAAAAGTTTGGATTTTTTTTTGTTTATTTATTTGTATAATGTTTTTTATGATAATTTAAAAAAAAAGATCAGTATACATTTGCAGTACTTATTTAACTTCAGTTACTGAATACCGAATTCAATTGACTGAATATGAAGATATCTCCACCACTAATTTGCAATTTGTTCATAACTTTTATTATAGAGTTTAATAAAATTTGTAACATTTCTTTTGAATACAAACAGATAAACTTAAGGGACTAACAAACAGATAAAAAGGTAACAATAAGATATAGTTACTTTTTAAGACTATACAAAATATTGAATTGAAATATAATGAAATTGTTAACAATTTATATTTATACATCTAATTAAATATGCTTGTTTTTGTTGTTTTTGTTTCTGTTTTATATAAGAAGAAGAACTGGAGAATTTACCCCATATCGAAATCAATAGAGAAAATCCATCTACTTCTATAGATATAGAAGAAATTATTGAACCCAATCAACAAATGTTTCATTCATCTTATATTTCATCTATTAGCTCTACTTCATCTAATAATTTAACAATTTCCAATGTATCCAGTGATTCAACAATTTCTTACAATTTTTTAATTCATAATAAAAATAATTCTCTAACTGAGGGTAATATTAATTCTAAACTTGTGACATTAGTTTATAAACACTTTAATGTTATTACTCATAAACTAATAGATGATTTTTTACTGTTATTGAGAAGTGAAAATTATCTTGCACTTCCAAAATCTAGTAAAACTTTACTGGCAACGGACAAAAATAAAACAAATATTAGTTTGATATCGAGTTTAGATGGTACTTATGGTGAATATATTTATTTAGGTATTAAAACAAACTTAGAGAATATAATTAATATTGACGAGTTTATTGAAACAGAAATATGTTTAATTGTGAATGTTGATGGCGCCGACATATTTCAAAAATCAAAAAATCATATTTGGCCCATATTGGGCATGATTTACAATAACAAATATATCACAAAGCCCTTTCTTATTGCTGGATATTACGGGCATTCAAAACCTCAATCATGTACAGAATTTTTAAAAGATTTTGTTATAGAAGCTAACAATTTAATTGTAAACGGTGTTGAAATTAATAAAAAACATTTTAATTTTAATATTAAGGCTTTTTCCTGTGACACACCTGCTAGAGCATTCATCAAAAGATGTAAAGGCCACACAGGTTTTTTTTCTTGTGAAAGGTGTGAGGTTAAAGGAGAAACTGTTAATATTATGCATAGAATAGGTATACAGAGAAAACTAAAAAAAAAAAGAGTGTTTACTGATATTTCTTGTACTGAGCGTACATTAGTATCCTTCAGAGATCGTACACAACTTGACCATCATGTTGGTACAGAAATATCACCACTTTTAAATTTGATTGATTTTGATATTATTAAAAATGTCTTGTTAGATTCTATGCATTTATTGTGCTCGGGTGTTTCGAAGTATATATTAGATAAGATTTATGAAAATTATTTAAATATTGAACAACGAAAAATGTTGCAAGAATATTTAAATAACTTTTCAAAAGATATTCCAGTTGAATTTCAGAGAAAGAAATTTGATTTAACAGATACAGTTAATTGGAAAGCAACACAATATCGCACCATGCTTTTGTATTGTTTTGGCTTGTTCTTCAAGTCTTTTCTTGAAAAAGAACATTATAAACATTTATTGCTTCTCTTTGCATCTTCTAGAATGTTAATGAGTCCTGAATTAGCTGTAGATCAGAGTGAATACTGCAAAACTCTTCTACGCAAATTTGTTTCATTCATGCATAATTTCTATGGTGAAGATTCTGTTTCAATAACCATTCACAATTTAATTCATATATCAGATGATGTAATAACAATGAATGGTCCTTTGTCCAATTATTCAGCATTTGCTTTCGAAGACTGTATTCGCTTTATTAAAAATCTTGTAAAAACATCAACAAAACCTCTAGCTCAAATATCTAAACGTCTCTCTGAAATACAGAAAACGTCTTGTGAAGAAATTCAAAGTCGTTATCCACTCATTCATAAAATAAAAAGAAAAGAATCAAAACCTATATGCACGGTACAAGAAAAGTATCATAATGAAATCATATTTTCAGAAATTAAATTTTCTTACATGCGTTTAAAAACTAATCATCCAAATAATGTTGTTAAAATGAAAAATGGCGATATTGTAAAAATACATAAAATATTTGTTCCTTTTAATATTGAAAATGATTTAATGATAAAAGGTGAAAAATTTGTATTTGAAAATAATATTTTTAATTATCCATTAGAATCTTCAGAGATTGGTATTATGTATATTCGAAAATTTTCAAACAATTGGTATGAATATTATGTTCGTGATATTGAAAAAAAATGTATTTTAACAAAATTACATAATAAACATGTTGCTATTACTTTATTACATTAAATTATATTGCATTTTAATAGAGTTTTCAGGACCCTTGATCTAGATCAATTTCTGACTGATTTAATATAAGTCTAACATAAATCTCTCCCACAAAACTTAAAACTTGAGCATGATCTTTATTTGTTTGAAATCAAACCAGATCAGGAGTCCCGAAATACCATAAGTTATACATATCAAATAACTGTTCATTATTATTATTTTTAAATTGTATGTTATTTTTGCACTAAACGAAATTAAAAATGTATAACTACAAGTTTTAAAATTATTACGTTGGGTAAATATAAATATACTTTCAAGAATAGTCAATTTGGCTATTTTTTCTGTATGGTGCCAATTAACATTATAAACAATAATTTTTCATGTTTTAAATAATACTTTATATACTAATTTGTTCACAAGTTTTGAATCTAAAAATATTTATACTGTTTATTTTTATTTTGTAAACTAGTGTTAAATTGTAAGAAATTGTTTTGCATTTTTAATGCATTTTACTTACAAAAAAGTTTTATTTTATAATACAAATTATATGAATCTAAAAAAAGTTTAATATATTAATTTTATTATTTGAATTAAATATTGTTGAATTCGTGCGTAAGACTGTCCATGATTGGTTTTCCACCATCTGAAGTGAAAATGGCGGAACCAATGAAAACGTGTTTCAATGCAGTAGTGACTGCTCTAAGTGCAGCACGAGAGCATTTAGAAGTTTCAGAGTTTACTTCTGACAAGTCATTTTATAATTGTAAGTATACAGTTAATTAAAACAATTTATGTAATATTAATTATTTTCGTTTGAACTAAACAAGTAGTCCAATATATAATATATTTAATTAAGTAATTAAGTAATAGTAGTTATACTTTTTAAAAATGTCCGTACATAACCTAAAAATTGTTCTAAATAATATAATATATTGCATAAATTAGATAAAATATAATTTATTAAACTAAATATAATAATTAATTATTTCATTAATAGTTAGACTTAATATATAAATATATATTTATTTAATTGTATATAGTATATTACACTTACAATATTTATATATTTCTCTTTTATTGTTTTAATAAAAAATCTTTTAGTTTTTTCTTCTTTTTTCCATTTATTTTTATTTATTTTTATCCTATGATTAGGAATGTAAGGAATATTTAATTGTGTGTATATACTTAACCTAAACATTCACATTTATTAATTATTTTTCCTTTGACAAATTTATTTAGGTGTTGCAGTTTATAAATTACAATGCTCACGAAAACTTGGCAATTTTAGTTCCTGATGAACTTTACAAAATAATGCTGATTTGCTAAGGGTCCAGCAACACCACTATCCGTGTCAGTTTTAGACTCTATAATGGTTCAAGCGAAAATTAGTCTGATGAATTGTATCACATGTTATTAAATCTGCTCTTTATATAGAGCATGCTCAATGGATAAATTTCTCTGCCACCATAAATTTCTCGTATTGAAATTTACAGTAAACTTGTAGTTTACACAGAAATCAAAGATTTAAGAATCGAAGGTTTTATACGTAAGTTTAAATTTTTTAATATTAATGATATATTATTATTCATTTATTATATATATACATATTCTTATAATATTAATTTCAGAATACATTAATTTTTTTTCTTTACTTCTTAGCTTCAGCAATAAACTGTTATAAATTATGTATTAGTTCATAAATAATATTAAACTCTAAAAATTAAATATCATTTATAAATTTAAATATTTACATTATATACAATAATTATTATATAGTATAAATTATATTAAAATTTATTATATTGAAATGACATTAATATTCTATAATAATTGTTTTAGCAGTCATTTTTGAAATATAATGTCTTTGGGCGAGAATAAGTTCTCTGTTTCTCTTATTGAAATTGATGTAAATACTTCCCAATAAACTCAGGTGGTGAAATCATGTATACAATAATCTTAAGTTTGTCAACACTGCTATACACTCATTTTGCTGAAAAATGTGTTACGTATCGTCTCACTAGTCTAGTTTTTCATTTCGGTTTAAAACCTCTAAAGTAGAGTACTCACAAAAAACGTAAGTAATTATATATATTTCAATGTATATATTGGTATATGTTATCTATAACTCATATTCAATTAAAATTATAAGCAAATTTAGTATTTACATATCTTAGAAATCAATAATTTGGTTATTAAAATTTGTTCATGTTATTAATAGTAATTGTTGAATAACCTCTATTTTATTTTAAACTAACATTATTTTATATACATGCTCCAATATATATATATTTATATTTATTTCATTTATTTTTTCATTATATAAAAATCTTTTAATTATTTTTCGTATTTTTATTTATTTATATCCTATGTGTTAGGGATATTTAATTGTAGTGTATATATAATCTAAAACTTCATATTTATTAATTATTTTTCTTTTGACGAATTTATTTAGGTTTTGCTAATTTCTGATAAGCTTTACAATATAATGCTGCTTTGCTAATGGATCAACAACACTATTATACATGTCAGTATTAGACTTTCTAACGTTTTATGCGAAATTGAGTCTTAATATATATTGTATTACATGTTATTAAATCAAAGCATACATTTCTCGTATTGAAACTTATTGTAAACTTTTAGTTTACACAGAAATAGAAGATATATGAATCAAATCAAATTCATCACTTCTGTATAGAAATTTTAACTTATTATTATGACACATAAGTTAAGTTAAATCTATGCTCTATTATTATTTTTAATAAGTATTATTTTAATTGCCTTTTCCATTGATAAAGCATGCATTGTTATATATTGGTGAGATGTGTGCAATTGTGTAAAGGTTTACACGTTATGAAGATTCTGTAAGCAATACGTAGATATTCATGACTGTGTCAGTACTACTGAAAGAAGGAAAAGGCGTTAAAATCATTTGGACAATAAACTTAAGTTTAAATATATTGCTGTACACACACGTTGCTGAGAATTGTGTTACACGTTACAAATTTCTGTTTAAAACCATTAAAATGGAGTACTCACAAAAAAAGTAAGTATTAATATATATCAATTTATATGATGTGTAATCTAATTATATAATATATAATCTATTTATCATAATCAATTAAATTGAGAAGTAATAAATTAATAATTTTGTTATTAATAATTTGTCAAATTATTTGTAGTTTTTATTAAAAAATACTTTTTTGATTAAACTGACATTATTTTATATACATGCTAGAATATCTATATATTTATATATATATTGTTTCTTTTTTTATTATATAAACATTTTGTAGTTATTTCTTTTCATTTTATTTAAATATTAACATAAAGACAATTTATTAAATGTTAAATTAAAATTATTATAATAATTTATAATTATGCCATATTTAATGATCAATTTTAAATAAGACAATTTAATAAATAATAAACATTTATCTGTTTTTTATCATTTTTATATATAACGTTTCAGCAATAATTTTTGCCTTCAACAAACTATTGTTAAATTGATGAGAATATTCCAGAAATATATATATAAATGTGTATCTGACGCTAAATATATATTTATATAGTTTTATCAAATTATCAAGTTTTATTTATCAAGTTGTCTGTTTTACAATTGCTCATTGAATATGATATAGTTAATTGCAAACAATACAGACAATAATCAACACCTTTAATAGTATATGTATATAATAGAGTATTTTATACAAATTATTTTATTTACATATTGTAGAGCAACACACGTTATTATACAATTTATTAATTTAAATAAAAATGAGCAACTTCAAGTTGAATTAATTCCAAGTTCTTGAGTTATTCAAAAGAATACAAAAATGTCTTTTTATTATCCGTCACCCAAGGAATATCATTTATTAGATAAACTGACTAAAACCTCTCAACCTCTAAACATCCATTGGAAAGTGTTTGAAATTAAAGTGTTAAGTTGGTGTACTATGTAATTTAATTAAATTTATGTTCTTTAAGTTTAATATTTTATGAATTGTATAATTTTGATTTATCAATTAACGTCTGTATTATTATTTAACTTTTTTCACCAAAAAATTAACGACCAATTTGACAGACATTTAAATTAATAGAAACAATGAATGTTTATAACATAATTTTATTTTTCATTTTTTATGATGTTTCGACCAGAATGTAGGTCTTCTTCAGATTTACAAAAACTGTGATTTCTATATGTTGTTAAATTTAATTCAAAATGTAACTTTAATTATTCTTATATATATATATATAATTATATAATTATTATTATATTCATTCACACAATTTTTACAAACCGTTACTTGACGATAAATGTGATTTAAGTTACATTTTGAATTAAATTTAACAACATATAGAAACCACAGTTTTTGTAAATCTAAAGAAGACCTACATTCTGGACGAAACATCATAAAAAATGAAAAATAAAATTATGTTATAAACATTCATTGTTTCTGTTAATTTAAATGTGTGTCAAATTGGTCGTTAATTTTTTTGTGAAAAAAATGTATGAATTGGATAAGAAGTTTATTATAATGTAATTAAATTTGTTATTATAAGCATATTAGACAATTATCGATTGATAATTTGATAATAAATAAATAAATATAAAACATTTCAATATTTGATTTTATAGAAAACTTTGCACAAGGACAACGACGTCTAAATAAATCATTTCAAACAAATTTAATTGAGACTACGTCTAATCCAGGATCTTCAACGGATGATGAAGGAATGGCAAATAAAAGAATACAGCAAAATGATGATTTAGACAATATTCCTATGTTTAAACGTATAGAAAGTAAGTATAAATGTTGACATGTAATTAAATGCAATTAAAT
>JABFQC010003787.1:0-13541 GCA_022817085.1 Psilanteris sp. ZL-2020 | reverse complement strand
CAATATATCCTACCTTCGCAATTATCTTATCTAATTTCCTGAAACGAGAGTGAAACTTTTGCAGACTTTGTCGTTAATAGAGGGTTGTATAAAATTTGTTCAAAAATCAAATTTACATTGGTTTATAACATAACAACGTTTTTTTCATTAAATAGTATTACATTATAATATGACGTCGAATTCAAATTATTACTGCATTATCCAAATTTCTATTTTTACAATTTTTCCTTGCTCATTCTATTAACCTAATATATATACAATTATTACAGACCCCCAAATCTCTAATGAAATACAAAAAATAAAAATTTCAATAATTATACCCACACTCTTAAAAAATATTACTTGAACAAATAGAGTACGTTTCTTGAATACTACTTGATTAATTTAATATAATATAGCTTTGAATGAAAACAAGTTACAGTATATGCAAGAAATATTATTTGTTGGAACGATAAAATAAATTTCTTAATTTAAAATAGCATTTTCTTGATCCAAAGAAAGTTTTTTCTTCGACGCCATCTATTAAGTTTTGACAGTAGTATTGACGGTTTTATATTGTATTGTTTTATTATTATATATAATATAATATTATAAATACTTTAATTTAATAGTATAAGGTTTATAAGGGAGAATCTTTGAATTTTATTTTAGAAGAAATTTTGCTATTAACCGATAAGTACAATTATACTTTTTTAATTTATTATTGTGCAACATAACCTCTACAATTTGATTATCTTTTATATATTAAAATATTGTTATATTCATTATGTAATGTAATATTTTATCTCTTCAATAATAAATATTAATATAATATGAATATTATCGTCTAAAAATTTTTATTTAATTATTAAACAATATTTTTTTATAAATATTTTCTTAGAAAAAGGATGTAAATTATTCAACATTTAATAACTGCAATTTTGGACTGAGCACCAAAGATTTTTATACACAATTGTTTTGTATCAAAATATATATAGTTTCTTGGTGGAAGAAATATTTAAATAAAACTTTTATTTTCTTATCGGAAGTAACTATATTCTTAACTAAATTTTAATTCTGTAATTATTTTGAGGCAAGACAGTTTGTCTAAGCTTAAGTAATTTGTTTTAAGAGTGCACGCACACACACATATATATATATATATAAATATATACATATATTTATTATTATAAATTGCATTAACACAATTTCTATATAATATTTAAATAAATAAATAACGAAGCGCCGAATTTGTTTATATTGTAAGAAAAAAAATTCTTTCAAAATGAATAACAACGGCATAAAATTAGAATAACGTACTCCAAAACGTTAGTTGATTTGAAATGTTCAAAATTTCTTGGCATATATATATTTGTTCTTGTGACGACTCCAGCTTTATTAATACATCAAAATAATCACATTTCTTTTAATTGTAGCTGCGAAATCACGCGCGGTAAGTCTCCTGTTTTGCAATTACAGCGCGCAGTCGTTAATTATCCCATTCGAAGCGCTTTTCAAAGGTGCTTGATGTTCCCATAACGCGTAGTCGACCTCGTCGCGCGCCATATTGCCGCACTTCCTAGATCCTCGCGAGAATAGACTTTTCTGCACGGAACACACGAGAAACAAGAGTGCCACGGATTACGCGACAGCCGGTTGTAACAATTATAAGTGAGCGGCTCGTTATTCGTGCACGTATACACGCCGGTTCGAATAATAGAATAATCGCATATACTGTGAGATTATGCAGAGTCTCTGTCTCACGATGAAAGTTTGCGCGACGTGATTGACGTGAAAAAACACCTTTTTTTACTAAATGACAACGCGGTATTTTCTATAGGAAAAGGGTTTTTTTTTTTTCGTAATAATGACAATACCGAACACCCTTTTGTAACACGGCTGTATTTATGACGGAAAAACTGGTGAGCCATTTCAAATAATTGCATTGAGAAATTTGTAATTAGTTGCTGCAACTGGCATAGTCTAGTTAAGGTTATTAAAGTCAGCCTTAATAACCGGGATTCTACTTAAGATAATCAAAACTGGTTATTATGACAAAAATTCGAGATAAAAAGCCAATTTTTCCCTTTAGACATTGCGACACGTTGAATTAAACATTTTTAATTTGATTCAATTTTACGTATATTAAACCAATTGTAATTCGCGTATACTTATGATAAATAATGTTTGAAGATTGTCAGTTGTTTTAATATATGCTTATTAATCAATAAGTAATCCATTAATCTATATCTTTGAATTCCAGTTTTTCAATTCCGTTAAGGAGGTTTTGTTTACCATTTTGACAGATAATGCAGATTTTGATATATTTTGTTACCAAACACGTGTTTGATAATTATAATAATTAATATTAATGTTTGTTAATTATAATAATTAATATGTGATATTCATTCAGCCAATTTTCTCATTTTAGAAGAATGTTATTCCATAATAACAATGAATATTTATATTTAATTATTAACGTGGGAACACAACTCGATTTCGAGGTGGCAAAAAACGAGTTGTATTACTACACCAAAAATTTCATTTCAAAATTAAAATTTGGTGTATAAAAATAATCTCCCATAATCAAAAAATTGGATGAAGTATTTACAAGTTGTATGGAATTAATTTTGCATTATTATAACCAGACTCACTAACCCCGTTGCAATAGACTTATAGAGAACCCCCTTAAAATGATTGCATTTAATTAACTAAACTTATATTAAAATAAAGTAGTTTGGTTTTAATAGTCATGCTGGTTGAATTAATTCATTAAGCAACCTGAATTAATTTCCATTGTCAGCATTGAAAATTATACTTTGTTGTCACAACGCTCTCAAAATCATTGCATTACGATCATCAGAATACGTATTTTTAAATCAAATTTCTATTCAAGGTTTGGACAAAAAATTTATAGTTTTACAATAAAACTGAAACTTTGACAAATTGTAATTTCAGCTAATTGCGTTTATAAATACTGAGAAACAATTTATAGTCAATATTATAATGAATTACTTTAAAAGTGTTATATATCACATAAGTAAAGAAAATTGTAATGTCGGATTGTAACAATGTATATGATTTATGACAATAAATGAAATCAAAGAAAGAAAAATGATATTTATAGGTCATTTTATTACGTGGCATTACAATTTTGCTCATTTGTGTAATATAAAAAACTTGTATAATTCATTATACACTGCGAGCGAAATTTAGTACTAAAAATTAGCACGAATTATGTTAACTGAGCATTACGATTGACAAATGATCATTTGTCATTGATTTTTGACATCTTTTATGCGATTTTTTAAGAATTTTTTATCTTACACGCAACATTTTTAACATATTTTATTCCATATTTTAACACGATTATCAGTTGTCAATCGTAATGCTCAATTAGCATTATTCATGCTAAACTTTTACTGTCAAATTTCTCTCAGTGTAATAATTACTGTAATATTTAATTGTAATATTTTTCTGGTTGTATATATGCACTGAACAAAATATTAATGTAAAATTTACTATATTTTTTCTTTTAATATACACTTTACTGTATCCAATTCTATTATTTGAACTAATATTTTTCTATTTTTTTGATAATAATATATTTTAATTAAATACTAAAGTAGAAAAGTTAAAACTAGAGCAGTAGAAAATATTAATAGTAAAATGAACAAAATTGAGATTTGTTTTTATTTGTAAATTCAATTCCTTTAGAAATAATACTCACTAGAGTTTAATTTATAATACGTATCATTTTTATTATTAATTATTAATTTAATTACAAACGTATTAGTTTATAAATAATTTAAATATCTTTGTACATATTATATCTCTTACGAAAATTAAATGTTACATTAGCATCGTATTAAAATTAATTTTTTGTTTGTAAATAAATTGTTGCGCTTAAAACAATATAAATTACAATATACGCAGAAAAATTAAAAATTTTAATGTTTCATTAAAAATTACTGAAAATTCATCAATGGTTACAATAAAAGTTCGTTATTTTAGCCTTTGTTTTGTCCATGAGTTACTATGTTTTTAATAATATTTACTGAACTTTCAGTCATTTTTAATGGCACATTTTTTGCGCGTAATAATTAGTGTTTCATTTAAGACTTACAATATCATTTACCGTTAAATTTATATGAAGCTGATATTTTCTAAGAGTTACAAGAGTTATTTTTCCTTATTATTTTAATTCCATGATTAAATTAAATCATTATTACCGCGACGCATTTTTAGCATTTATTTATGAATTTTTAATTAGTATAAATAACTTGCATGCATTTTTAATGTATGCTTTAGAAATTTGAGGTTCACCTTTTCAGGAAAAGATAGTTGGTATAACATTAATGCTATTCTCTCAATTGCTTCCGACAGACTGTCGATGTTAATAAGTCGGCCGTAAGCTTATACGAAGCATCTTCGCCTGACTTTAATGCGACTTTTCCTAAAACTTTCTTTTCCGTCATTGACAGTATGGAAATTAAATAATAAAGTAATTCCACTGGGTCGTTTTGTAATAAATATAATCACATTATTAAAACATTACAGTTTCTGCATTTGCATATAATTCGAAATCGTCTTGTGATAATGAAAAAACGCTCGGATAGTTGCTGCAAACAAAATCAATTGCATTGATTGAAATTGAATGAATCGATTGTGTATTGGAATAATGTAGCATCAAAATTTGTTCGCCCGCAAACAATCAGCTGTTTAATTTCCGTAATATATTTTACTTTCTCCAGTAATATCTGCAGAAGGATCTAAAGATGGTTATGCGTGTGTGTGCGTGTTTGTGTCACGCACGCGCGCCAATTCTCACGATGAATGCGAATGAGATAATATATGTATTACGACAGTTTTCCTCACAAAATCGTAATGTTTTCTTACTCATTACGGTGCACCTAATCCATATTTTGAAAAATAAATTTAATACATTGCTTAAACATTTTACACTGAAATAAAATTAATTTTTTATGTAAATTCGCTTAATTGCAACAACAAAAAGGCTATAAAAATATATTACAAAAAGTAAATATCTATATATAAATATGATTTCTATTATAAATACAGAGATTGTTAGACAAACATAATATAACTATACACGGAGAAAAATTTCTATTAAAAATTACTGTGCCAAAACAGCATTCTGAAGTGATGATTGTAAATACGTAATAATTACCCCTAAATATCGTAAACATTACTTCGGATTCCTTATATTTTTACTTTGCTTTAACGGTAATCATTCTTTGTTGACAAACATCGCATCAAAGTACAGTTTTGGCACGGTAATTTTTAATAGAAATTTTTCTCAGTGTATAAAGTCCTATCATATATAATGTGTATTATATACTTATTTTGCTTGCAAGTATACATCTCCATTAAAGATATAGTTTAATAGAGTTCAGAACTATTTATTAGTAATATCTTGAAAATCATTTGTTACATTTATGTAAGGTTTTTGTTTGGTTTATGTTTTGAATTGATAAATTTTCTTTGAGATTTATGTACATAACGATTACAATGTTTGTTCAAAATAAGTTGGGTGTTATATAAGTATTGCAATTTCTGTAGGTATTGTAAATTATTGTAATTGTTGTTCAATAGTAATTTGTTTTTTAATAAATTTAACAGTTATTAAATAATAACTATTAAGTTAAATAGTCGAAACTAATAATATAGTTTTTAGACATGTAAAAATTACTTTAAAAAAGTACAAAAAGTAATCAGAATAGAATGAACGATTCATATATCCATATCAGTTACAATATTTTGTATTATAATATACAATATAATTTAATATTTATGATGGAGATAATGATTACAAAAATTATTTTTATTATGATATTTTTGGTGACTATGCAATATTCGTTCAAAATCCTTGCGCGGTTTTCAAATTTACAATTCATAATAGCAATGATAATCATCATCATTAAAATTGTAAACGTAATCATGAGTCAGTGCAAATTACGTTATTGCCAATTATTAAGATTTATAAACATTAATACAGATGTTCATTATACATTAATAATCAAATATAACGTTAGTGTAAATTCTCATATAAATTATCTCATGGTATTTGCAATAATTTACTTGTAACCATTATTATTTAAATATGTAATAATGATATACATTTCAAAATAACCAAAATTTTGAATCAAAAAATAAATTAAATAATTAAGATTTGCAAATAAATTAAAGAAATAATAAATTACATACCGACTAAAGTATACAATTTTTTTAAAAATAAATAATTATTGAAAATAATTATAAATAATAATATTTTGCAAAAAAGCATATTTATACAAATTATGTTGTGAAAGTGCATTATAAGGGGAAAGTTTAATTTGTTCAAACCATAGTATTGCTTAATTTGATTTAAGGAATTTTATCGTTGGTTTAAAACTTCAATAATGTAATACATAATTATATCAATATAATGTAAATTGCATTTAATTGGTAAGTTTTAGTAATATATATACTTATATAGAATAAAAGTTTGTAAGAATACATAAGAACGATATGTCCAAAAAAATAATAAAATAAAATATTATTTTATTTCAATATGTATAAACTTGTCATATAATTTTATAATCACAGTATTCATTCGAAAGTCAATATAAATAATAAGAATGTTTTTCATTTCTAATAATTTAAAATTAAATGATTTTGTATAGTTTAAGCGAATGTCTGACCTTCAACGAATGAATGTATTAACTTATAAATTGCATACGCAAATATAATAAAAAATTGTAAAATAATTTATATACTGAAAAATATTATTTAATACAAAATTATTATTTACTGTTTTCAATTATAGTGATAATAAATAAAGAGCGATAAATTTATTAAATATGAAAAATAATAACTATGATTATAAAATTGTATTTGCTTCTTCGTATGTTTTCATTATCATCAAAATATTTAGAAGAAACACATATATTTTAATGTAAAAAATATAATATAATGTATAACAAAATTTTTACAAAAAATATAATGATAAAAGCAATTATAAAATAATTATTTATATAAAATATATGTAAATATCACATATTTTTTTATTATTAGTAATAATAAAAAATCATATATGAAATAAAAAGTTGTACAAATTATTCATAAAATATCAATTGTGTGATAAAAGTGTTGTGTTTAAGAAGAAATAATACATAAAAAATTGAGAAGTTTGACGAAAATATCAGCTGTTTTTAGAGTAATTATTAATTTTCATATATAATTTAAAAACAGAACACTCCTGTTACACATTTAATATTTGTGAGTTATTCATGTTTTTTCTTTCCGAGTAGATATATAATATAGTGTTTTTAATTAATGCAATAATTTAAATATATTGCATGCTTCTCTAATGTATAATGTATAAATTCAGATGAATACTCTTAGTTTCATTAAACACCTATATATTACGAGAAGGACTAGTGAAACTACAAACATGGCTTTGCGGTGACTTAATTTTCCAAGGTTGGTTTCAAGGTCAATTAGTTATCAAAAATTATCTATCGCGCATTCTCACTCTAAAAGTTAGCAGTAAACGTATTAATTTAAAAGATAGTAATTTGATTTGAACAAGTAATTTGATTAATATATTAAAAATGAATATAAAAGTGAATGTAATACTAAAGGAAAAGATTGTTAGATTCAAAATCTGGATATTAAAATTAAATTGTTAAACTATACAGATAGCGGACGTCAATAAACAAATATTCAAGATTCAAGATTGTAAAATTGCTATTTCTTTTGAATATTTCATTTAATATGAGATTCGTTTTACAATTTCTGACAATCCAGACTATTGAATAGAATATTTGGATTGTCGTCGACACTACAATCTGTAGTTATTCGACTAAACAATTTTAGATACTTGACGAAATTGTTTAGATATTTAATTCGACCATCTATTTCTCTCAGTGAAGTTTCTCCAATTTTTACTGGAAATTCAATAATATTAACTGGATTTTTATTTTGTCCTACAGTTACTGAACTAACTAGTAATTTTGAAAGGAAATGTTATGAGTTTACTATTTCTGTATCTTAAAGTACCTAATATATGCATTTGCTAATGAGGTATATGCACCTTATAAGAATGACTCAATGTAATTAGTCGTATTATTTATTGTATATATTCGGTGTATTCTCTATATATAAAAAACACATTCTGCACATATGCCAAAATTGCTCGACCATCTTCGTAACTTATTTTAAAATAACACTTCTAAGTACAGTTTTTAAATATACACTTGACATACTTTTCAATTGAATTAACATCTATTTCAAATATATTTTAATTCACAAATATTTAATTTAATTCACATTATAACGTATATACGGCAAACAAGCATATAATTGCGCAAAAAAATATTTACCAAATAATTCATTTAAGATTACTAAAAAGCAGTGTGGCTCTATATTTTGATTTAACGGAAATGTACACCGGAAAAAATAATGATATAATTCCAACACAAAATGACCATGTTCACTGTACGGTGTTCAACGCACGAACTTTGTCAAATTAAAACGAACAATTCGTTTGAATGAAAACAATCGAATTCCAAGAAATAGCCGCTGTGTTTATAAACACGGTATGTCTAAAGCATTATATGTATACAATCAACACACATATGTATAGATCCAACATATTTTGACTATTTTAAAACAAAACCATTTCTATATAAATATAATGCCTTATTTTTTCCCGCGTAATATTGTTTATTCGCTACCATGAATTGGGTTAATTAAACTCGTGTGCCGCATAGCGATTGAAAAGGATTAATCTAGCAAAACAAATCAGTCCTATTTTCAACGTGCTTCTTTTTGAACTTGTTAATTACGGAGCATATTATGAAATGATAGGGTAAAGTGTTACGTAATCTGCAATTAATTTTGGAACATCTCTTTTATAGACTTTCTACAGGTGATGTCACATTTTTTTCACCGCGGCGATCGTAACTTAATGTTAAAAGCAGTGATTTACATACAAGATCCACATTATAACGAGCTTGTTAATAATAGCCGTTTTCGTATTTAAAAAAGAAATTTAAATATTACGTTAACGAGGCATGTCGTTTGATTCGTATGACGAACTTTAATCGAACCGAGAAGTTAAGTTGCTGTAATAAAATAATAACAATATAATAGTAATAACAGTAGCATCAATGGTGACGGGACTACGCTTTTGCAACCGACTACGAGTGCCACGCAGAGGATCAAGATTTATTATTAAATAATAATAAGTTAATGCAAATGTTTGCAGTCGCATACGCGCGCTTCAAACGTACGTATAGCGTATTTGCATTGCGTGAGGATTATAGAACTTCTGTAGACATTGTCACTATGGTAGGAAAACCATCGTTGCGTCATATGACAGGCATATTACATATTTGCATAACATTTTTGCAACGTTCTTTTTGTTCGCGAGTTTTATCGCGCGCGTATATTCAATTAGCACGCAAAAACAACAATCGCACTTCGTCTATAAGTGAAAACATTAACAATCGTCATTTTACCGCAATTCATATATATATATTTTGACAAAAATATTAATTAAATTTAAATTGAACCAGATTGAGTAATGATGACTTTAAATTTATGTATAAATGTGTAATAACCTAATTAATTGATCATCACTTTTTGAGATGGTAATTTTCAGGCTACCTGTGAGAGGTTCTAGAAACAAATAATATATTTATTTGTGATTAAAAATGTTAATTAATTAATTAAAGAAAAAATAATTACACCGTTAATAACTAAAATAAATTGGACACAGACATATATTGTATAAGAGTAAATCCAAAATGATTAAAATTATAAAAATATGTATAAAACTAACAATACATACTTGTAATCTTCAATTGTTAAATCTAAAATATAGCAATATATATAATATATTAAATATAAATAAAATATATTCTAATTATTAATAAAATCTCCCATTTCGATTTTGATATATATATATATATCTGTTATGTTTTTTATGTAATATTACACACACGGTCCGTCGTAGTTAAATAAATAAATGAATATATTTTTGTGCTACGTATAAACAAAACCAAAATGAACGACTCTCGGTATTTTGGCTCGGAAAATGATTTCGTAAAGGTCGTTTAATTGATGATTCATTGATATTTTCATAATTTATAATTCCCAATTGGCTTGCTTTAGTTCAGATAAGGTCGTCCGACGTGACAGTTACGTTTGTCTGACAACGCCGAGATTTATGCCGACTGTGTGTGCATACATGCATCATGCTCATCGTGCATCGCTCTGAAATAGTCTCCTCTCGATTCGAATAGAAACGATTTACGAAAGCAACGTCGAGCGAATCCGATAAGCCATCGCTATTTCAACGAATTATTGTGCAACATTTTCGCAAGGCTCATATCCGCATTCGGTTAAACTATACAACAAATCTATACACTTTGAAACGTTTTTACCCCAGCGTTCATATATATATATATACTTTTTATATTCGAAATTATATATTATATATATATATATAAATTGAAATAACGCGTCATGGACAAAAACGATAGCCGAGAAAGGTACTTTTCTCTTGTAACTTCGATTGTCCATAATTGACCGCCTTCTATATATATATATACATATATATACGTGTGTATATAAAACATTAAGAAAACCAAACAAATGCCACAAACCGACCAGTTTTTCATCGCGTACGCTTTCGCGAAAATTCGGCTTTGAATTGCTCGCGCGCGCGTTTCGGATGCCTCGATTATAATTAAGCTATAAAAGCGCGCGGCGGAAAATGATTGCCACAAGAAACGCGAAACTGCGCGATCCGCTAAACACTTTATCTGCATTTTCGGAATATCGCGGTAATGTGATAATTGAGCACAATTGCAGGATCGTTGACGCCACTCGTGTCATTTAACTGTTTTCCGGTTACAATAAGCGGAAATCAAGTCCCTCGAGTCAAGGAGACTTCCGTTCCTCCGACGCAAACAAAACTTTCTACGTTCCACTTGGGTCTTAAACGTAAGCTGTGTCGCAAGATGCACGCCGGGAGAAATTCCTTTTACTGAAATGTAACAATGCGGGACGATTAAATCTACCACTGATGTTTAGTCGATAAAATTGTAGCATTTGGCCTAATTGTGCCTTGCGAATGTCAATGCATTAGGTGTATCATGTTTCGTTTTTCCAGGCGTTGCATTTTGCAATATTCTTTTGCAGGCGCAGGCGTCGCCGTAAGTACCGACTGAATCGAATGGTACATTAACGACGCGTGGCTTTCAAAGGCGAAGGCGTTGTTATTAAACACGGTTATTACATTATCTAAAAGTTGGCTTTTCGTATTTTGTTACTCTTCACTCGACTCGATCTGAATTTGGTTTAATCAGTTTTAGCTTTCGGGCTTGGAAATACAGAGAGACGCGCGACTTTCTCCGTTTAATTCAAATATCATCTCACGAATCGCAAAGTCGCGCGCGTTTCGGTTCATGCGAAAACGAAATTTATTAGCAATTTATGGACGTTGTGAAAAAATGCACGCGATCGAAATAATTGTGCGTTAAAAGCGATTGCGTAAATCGTGAAAACAGAAATCTTCGTCAAAACGTGTGGAAGAGATTTAACTCGCGCAAAATGTTTGTGTGCATTCTAATTTTAATGACAAGTTTATACTATGGACGGAGAAAAAGAAGGTGGAAGAAGTTACTTTATAAATTGCAATAAAATACTATAAAAATTGCTATATAATGTAGTAACGAGATCAACTTGCGGAATAATTGATAAAAATTATGAAGATTTTTAACATATAAAATAGCCATTTTTGTAGTTTTATATTAATTCTTAGAGTATTTTCTATTATATAGTACCCCACTGTTATTAATTTTTACTATTTATTTTGCTCAGTGTAATAACCTAGTATTTCATATCGATGTAGATATCGTTTCGCCTATTTAAGCTTTAATTGTACACGGAAAGTAATTTCAACGTATTCGACTAGAAATGTGGCTAATTCAGGTATATTTATACTTATACTACACTGAGAAAAAAAATATAATAAAAGTTATTATTCACATAATAATAGAAAAAAAGTAAATTTAATTTTAGTAAGTAAATAATTGTCGACGATATTATATGATAAAATTCACTATATTTGCACACTCTTGCCCTCAAAATATTATATAAATAGTAACTTTTATAGTAACTGAATCAGTTATATTTCTACTAGTACTATGAGAAAAATTTGATAGTACACGGCGAAAAAAAAGTATTAAAAATTAATCATAAAATATCAAATGTGAGACAGTAGTGTTCTATTTTGAAATATTACATATAAAATTAGTAAAATTCACGTGTATTTTTGTGAAAATTTCTGATATTTTATGTATTATTTCAATATTGAACATCACAGTATTTTTAATAATTTGTTTTCTCCGTATAACCATTATAATGAATTATTATAACAGTGTTGTATATAACACAAGTAAAGAAAATTGTAATGTCACATTGTAAAATTATATATGAGTTATTATAAAAAATATGATATTTATAGGTAATTTTATAATGCTATATTACAATTTTCTTTATTTTAGCTGAATATGATATGATAATTTATGATAATTCATTGCAATATTTAATATTAAATTTTCTCATTGTACATGTTAAATTTTATTCCACTGAATGCTGTAAATATTGTAAAATAAATTATAAGTAACACGTACATACTCTAAGCATATGTATGTAAAATACAGTACTTGTGTGCACGTAGATAGATGTTTTATGTAAATCAAGTCTATTACTATTTTTTTATTCATATAATGTTTCTTTGTCTATGTTTTTCCAAACATTTTATGCTAAAACTTTTGCGATAATTGTATATACTCTTCAGATGCAACGTCCGTATAGAACGTATCACTTTGCAGGTTTAATTAGATATTGTCAATGTTGAAGAATACATTAATTAATCAGTCAACAAACATACTACTGATATGAATGGGGCAACATAGAAAGTCCTCTTAGAGTATAATGAATCGATTCAAGATAAAATGAAGAAATCGAAATTAACTCAAGTTAGAGTCTTGTTGCATGCCGTAAAAAACAAAAGAAAGACATTCACGTTCAAATGCAGTAGCAGAGAGAAATTATATATCTCAGCGTGATTCGCAGTTAATCATTCCGAGATACCTTAAATATCACAAAACAATAACGAAACGACCAAGTACAACACAATTTTCCAAGGTAGCAATTTGCGCAGTAAAAAGTCTTAACTGAACTAAACGCGTGCGAGTCAATATAAGTATTTTTGCTAAACATCAATTTTGTCGCAATTGACGCAACAGCACTGCTAAAACTAATGTTTCATTTTAAAACGTTTTGTAGTAGTTTTTAAAACGTTTTGTAGCGTTTTCTGTAGCTACTTTTAAAACATAAATTGATGTTTATAGGTAACGTAAATAACCACTATTAAACAGAAGTATTTTCTATTGGAATGATACAAAAAACACATGTTTTGAGTTGCAGAATCATTGACATTCGTGTATTCTAACCTATAAATTTCATTGAAAAACAGACGA
>JABFQC010003786.1:0-13543 GCA_022817085.1 Psilanteris sp. ZL-2020 | reverse complement strand
TTTTCGTACTTTTTTTTTACTTTTAACGTGTTATTTGATAGAACCTATTTTGAATCCATTTGACCCTAAACGGGAAATTTTAGACGTTTCGAGGTTTAAATTAGAGTATGAATTTCGACTCGGGTTGATTTTGCTCGATAATTTCTCCTAACCTTATAGTTGCGTTCTAGAACATAATGTAAAAATTAAACTGATTTATTAAGGTATAATTAACTAAATATTTTATTTTGGCTATTAACTATTTAAATTTAATAGTTGAATAACCCTGAACTATTTAAATAGCAATAGTTTATAGCATATTAACTTTGCACTATCAAATGCAATAATTTAATTAAGAGACTATTTAAATGAAACAATCCCTAATAGTTTTTGAATATTTAAATTCAATAGCCTTCTTATTCAGAAGGAATAAGTTCTTAAAATAGTGAAATGTACCTTCTCTTAATTACTAAATAATACAAACTAACCATGATAAACATAAATCTATCCATGTAGGAAAAGCGGTGATGAATCAATCTTTATGAACGGGCCAAGCTCGGTCCAATATTGGCTAACATTAATGGGTTTTTACTTTGGTCCAATATTGCGCCAATCTTCGTTTATTAACTGTCATAAGCTTCGGCCGTACTTGTACCGTAGATAATGTTTATTATGGCGACCAGACATCGCCGAGGAAGAGCCAAACATTGGCGCTTGCTCGGTACAAGCTTGGACCAAACTTAGGAAAAAAATAAAGTTCAACTCGGCGGCCAAACATCGCCGAGGAAGAACCAGACTTTGGCGCTGGCTTGGTGCAAGATTAGGCCAATTTTTAAAATAATATATACAAATCAATAATGGTTCATTGCTATTTCGTATTGTATGCAATTATTACAATAAAATTTAATAAAATTACTTCAAGTTTAAAAGAAAAAAAGGAACATTCAGTGCAATATTTTATCTCGTGTTTGAATTAAATAATGTTATGAACAAAAAATGTTGACAAATTATATTTAACAAAGTATATAGTATACAAATTATTTAATGAAGAGTATAAGAATATTTTCTGAATAACAACAAAATGTTTCACTTATGATATCTTAATTGCAATTGATTCCAAAAGAATACATTTTTACAAATAATTACCTGAACTATCATTCCTGCGGGAACTTGAAAATTAGTATCATTCACAGTCCTACAAACAAAGCTGACTTAATCACATTCTTAATTTTCTGTGAATAATATATTTATATATTTACTAAATTATTCTATAAAGGTGGCATTTATTTCCTATAAATTCGATCTACAAAGTTTTTAGATTGAATTTATGGAAAACGTAAACTGTGCAAAAATCAACGTTGGTTTCAGATTCCAAGTTAACAAATTTTATTTATAATTTCAACCGATTGTTTTGATTTATAATATTAGTAGACAATATATATATATAATTTGCACTACGTTCTTTTACGATCATTGTTTACAAAAGTTTGTCTCACTTATATCTTTGTAGAATGTATATATACACAAAGTTAGTTTATTCTAGTTCTTTTGTGTCGATAGGACCTTAAAGCCATTTAATTATAAACATCAAAACTTATATTTTAGCTAAAATATATGTATTAAATTTCATCCACAAAGACAAATTAAATGTTTTATGAATAAAATATGCATTTTTGTGGCATTGATTCAGAGTTTTTAATTAAGATAAACCGGACGGCCTATCAAGAAATGTATCTAAAATTTAATTTTCTTAATGTATTAATACATAATTAATTAATTCGTGGTCATAATTATTCGTAATAACAGCATATTACATATTATATATTTTCTCACAAAACGGACAATTTGTTTTCTAATAATTTCTAAGTAAGTAGAAATCATAAAATTAAAAAACAATAATAATTATTTACAAAATAAAACATATTCTCTTTATTTAATTAAAATCTGTTTGTAAAAAATTTTTTTTCTGTAAAATCAATATTTTAGATAATAAAATGTAAATAAAAATAAAATACATATATACCCTTATCCAAACACGCAAAAATGTCGCATTAAATTAAAAAGAATGATAATTAAAAACAAATTTAAATTCATCTATTTAAAAATTGCGCATATATGTAAAGAAAGATTTATGAAAAAGATACCATTTAAGTTTTGTTTACAAACTACACTGTTCAGTAATTAAAAAAGCCTATTACAATTTATAATATAATATAAAGGAAATAAAAAAGATTTATTATATTTTTCAACGCGTGCAAAAAATATAACTGTACATAGGTTAAATTAATATAAATATGTAATGACATACTCGGCTATGGACGTTTCCTATTTATTAACAATTTAATGCATAAACAATATTTTATTATTCTGATGAAACTATAAAAAGCTGTTTATACTTAATGTGCGTAAAAATTATATTGATAATTTGCAATATATATTATAAAGTTATTTCAATTGACTTTTCGCCAAAAAATATATATATTAAAAACTATATAAACTTTGTTTTTAAAATTAAAATCTTCTTTTAAAAATTGTCATAACGTATAACTAACAAAACATTCAGTGCATATGATTAAAATTGAATAATAATATGATTTAAACATAAAAACAAACAAGTTGGAATGTTAAATTAGTATTGAATTAAGAATTAAATTTACTATGTACTAGATAGCAATAAGTAAACAATGAATATTAAAGAAAAATGAACTAGCATTAAGTTTTTATAAATTTATAATCAAGTATAGTCACTAACTACTTTGAAAAGTTGTGCAGAAAAGTATGTACATTATGTTTGTTCAATATTAATACTTGTATACAACACATTACACCGTAAATATAATGTCGAAAATTAGTAAAGATTAAAATTCAACAAATTTCTATACTTAGTTTCAACTAATAAAATGTGTCACTAAGATACTATAACTGTTTAGTATTTGTAAGCAATTATCCTCATAAGTTATGTAATAACAATAATATATTTTGCTGTAAAGTTTACAATAAACATAATAATTTATACAAGTAAGATTTTTGTATTGTTATAGTAATAGTTAATAATTCAATTTAAAAGTCATGCAGCAGAAATTGAATTTTATGAATTTAAATTAATTTGTTCAACGAATTAACGAGGTAGCTTTTTGATGCTTTAAAATAATTATATATATATATTATTCAACTGACCCCTCATTGAGTCTTTTAGAAAAAAACCATCATATTTTTGACGCACTAAATTTTATTTTCAGGAATAAGCTGTAGTTTTTAAAACCACTTTCAAACATGATTCAGATTTATCATTATTTTAAGGATACTAATTTCACGTTCCTTTAGTCTTGGACAAAAAACTGTTGACATTACACCAATTAAGGCAACCGTTGGTCAAGACAGGGTCATATTTCCTTCCCTAAGGACAACTTCAAATTTTGATCACATCCACCCCGGTATGGAACGTATCCTAAAAGTCATGAATCTGTCTCTTAACTACGCATACATACTGCATTCTCACATGTATTCGTTACCAGCAATATACTCAAATTTGATATATTCGCAACTTGTAAATTAATGCCGAAATCTTATTACAAACTCGATTATATTACGGTATCATGACAGCAAAAAAGTTGTTCATTATTTAATAAACAATAATTTCGACAAATTTTCAGATGAAATCAAAACAAATTATAAAATGTATGATTTTATAGTTTTGATTAATTCTATTTGCTGGGTTCGACCCTCCAAGAATACCATACATGACAGTTTTTAATTGTAAAATTGTAATTAAAAACATAAACAAAATTTATTTATTTATATTTATTACCATAGTAACAATGTTTTAACGTGTCATTCATTTAAAAAATGTATAGGTTAAAATTGTGGGTATCGTTTGCTTCTTCAATTTGTATCATTATTAACATACCTAATATCTGATTTATTCTGATGATTATATTTCAGTATTAACTGTAAATGCGATGATAAAGAACATATATTTGATAAATTATATTGATAAATTACTGTGTAATAAGGTTTGTCAAAAATTACCAATCAAGTTACAAAACCAGTAATATCATTTAACATTTATTTACACTCATGTATATTTATCAAAACTTTGATACAATTTTCAGCAAAATTTTCAAATAATAAATTCTCAATTGTAATGAAATTAGATTTCAAAAGGATCAAATACACCAATTAAATTGACGGATTAAAAAACACGTTTAATCCGTCACCCCCATAGACTTCAATTTGGCAAAACGTCCAGAGTTGGTTTATAAATCATTGAAATTATAATAAAACGATGATCAATTGGTTGGATGTTATCATTGATAAAAAGCAATAAATGGTGTGGTATGAAATATGCTACGTTAAAATTATAATATAATCCGCCTCATACACACGCACACACACACACACACACACACTCACACATATTTATAAATATATTTGGAGAATAATTTTTGCACATTGAGCCGTAAAACTTTAATTGAACATTATACGTTATTGGTAATTAATCACAAGGTCTTAACTCGTTTAATTTAATTAGTCAAATTTTAAGTAGCCAATTATGAACATAAAATTACACTTCAACAGCAACATGACTTTTGACACGTAACCGGAATAATAAAACAACGATGATGATTTTGCTTCATCATTCGGGACTACCATGATTCATTGATCTAGGGACGAATTTCGCCTTGGACCTTTCAGGTTAAATATGTGCAGCACACGGGATCTCTATTGCTTAACATTTATAACTCTTTTAATAAAGATAGGTTGCTGGCTCTCGAGTCATTGACTTATGAATTTATGCCGCATCAGCTCTTCTTGATGAGTTTTCGATCTGTGTTGCAGAACTTTAAACTATATAAGATGTGCGTGGAATAAAATGACGGGTGGCGCCAAAAAAATTTTAGCTTCATCACAGAATCCATCTCGCATTAATATTTTACGAATTCATTTAAATTAACGATACACTTATGCTTGTATTTATTTGCGCTGAGCAAACGTCAATATTTCGAATTGAAATAGACGAAGTCACTCGAAAGCCAAAATATGTTAAGCCAAATGTCTCCCTTTTTATAAGCTCCTCCGATACGTGACAAATTAAGAAACACGTGACCTTGTTGTTGTTGTTGTTGTTGTTGCTTTTTGCTTTTGTTACAATGATGTATACAGTTGGAATGCTTTTTGTCATTACTTTGACGAAATTGTCGTTATTTTTTGCAGTTTAAATGCGCTCGATTGCGAAACCGAACTTTGAGGCTGCTGAATCGAACACGTGTTTCATTGGAAGAACTCGAAAACTCGAGCAAGTGAACCAGTTTTTGAAATGGCACACGAGTACGATCGTTAAGTGTTCCGCTGCAATGGAATACATTTAAGGTGTATTCGTTGCTTTTCTCGTACATTACACGTTACACTTTTTCCCGCCGGATCTCGTTTCGCAATCGAATAAATCATTCAATAACAAATATCATTTTTCATAGGATTTCAATTCCGTTTGAGATCAGAGTTTGGCTATCGACAAATTAAATGTATCGCTGATTGACTTTTCAATTCGAGCTGATATTTATTCACTCGAACTAACAAGAACACAAATATGTACATATAACTAGGGTTATTAAATACGGTCCGGGAATTATTGAATTAACGATTGAGTAGTTTGACTTTTAAACTATTGTGATCACACGATTTTGCGTATTGAATAAAAGCTTATCGCTTCAGAATAAACAAGTTTGTCAGTTGCGTCAACAGAAACAATTGTTTTTTAGAAAAAAAAATGTATTAACTATCACTGGTTCTAATTTCATTTTGAAACCACCAAGATAAGAATACTATTTTTGAGATAAAAACTAACAAAATGTATGCATAATATTAATAATAAAGAAAAGATTTAAATAATAGTAATACACATAATTGTGTATTTTTTTCAATATTATAGTATTAATAAATTATTTTTGATTATTTATTTATTTTGATTTTACCTCGTAAATGTTGAAAAGAGATTTTGTTTAAATTTAAAAGAAAAATGTATTAATATTTACACATCAATGTCAATATTTCTATATATATATAACGATAATATAAACTGTTATAATGAAATTGCAAACAAACCTTGAGCCTTGTTAAGTATTGATGATAAGATCTAGGTATAGTTCAAATGGGGTGGTAAAAGAATACCACGAGTTAAGCCTGATCAAACCGCAACTGTGTCATCATCAGTTGGGTAGGATAATTTGTAAGGAAATTTGAAATAAAGAAATAGATAAATATACAACTTTCAAAAAAATACATATATATTATATTTAATTCAAAATATTATATTATATTGGAATTTACGTTGGAAAAGTTCAAATAATTTAGTAAATATTATAATTTAATAATAATTATTAAGAAATACTAATTTTACAATTGTCGAAAATATAAAATTGTGCTTTATATTTTTTATAATTGATTATATATCTCATATTTGATTTATTTTTTCTCTTTTTAATATGAAGTTAATTTTATCATAATACAGACAACAAAACTTAATTAATTATTAGATTATTTTATTCAATGTTCGTATTACAAATCGCATTAAATTACACATCAATTGTAAACATAAATTTAGACATTGAGTACATTGTTGTAATTGTTATAATAAAAAATGAATGTATTGTTAGGATATTTAGCTTGATAACGATCCAAACCAAGGATCAAAACGTTGCAAAAATTATAAAACATTAATGTATGTGATTTGTAATATGAATATTGAATAAAATAATTTAATAGCTAATCAATATTTATGGTCTATATTACATGATAATATAACTTGATATTAAAAAGATAAAATTTAAAAAATAACGAAATTAACTTCCGTTATAATAATAATTATATTTTAAATTAATTATTAACCAATAAATACCCCCATTAATCCATATAATACTTTTATTATATATATGTAACAAGAGAATATTGACGAGAATGCTGTAGCCAATTTTTTATTATTATCTGCAACATTATTTCAAAATTTTATTAAAAAAAAGTCGGAATAGTATTTTGAAATTATGTACCTTGTCGCTAATGCATCATTATGTCCTATTTTAATGCTGGAAACAAATTCGAACGTTGTACAAAACTAAAAAAGATATTTTTTACTCGAAATCTGTTAAACGAATCAAGTATTATAAAAACAGTAAAAACAAAGACAATCAGCCAAGTTTAAGGACACCCTGTAGACCAGTTTATATGGATCAGGCGTTTTCCACGAATAAGGTATAATGCTCCGGTATTATATAGTGTTCAAGTTACAACTAGTATTTAAAAAAGGCCAATGATACAATTCTGTTTAAAACATGATTACCCAAAAATAAAAATGAAACAATGCCGGATCATTTATAATTTAATCCGAATTGTTGCTAACCTCGTTATTTCGCGTTTCTTTTTGTTCGTCGACTCACAATTAATAAAACGCTTGAAAATACGAAAACCCATGTCTAATTGCTTTGCGAAAGCGAACACCATAACTTAACTGAACTCAACGTCGCGAGTAAACTCTAATCGAAGGTGCGCAAACGCGCACGAATTGCGCATTTTCGGTTTCGTAGAGGGACGTAATCGGCCCGTACGAATTGGCAAGAATAATGTTTGTTGGCAACATCAAAGATAAATCACAATCACTTAAATCAGCAACAAAATTGTCATTAAAAATTCGAAGAAAATAATTTTTATGATTTAGAGACGGTAAGGGTGCGTAGGAAGTGTAAAAAAGAACTTGAAAAGGTTTAAAAATGGTGTAGAAGGGTTCATCCCCTAGTAGTTATTCACTAACTACAGTCGAGTCGGTCTTTATCCCTCGCTGCTACATAATTGGCCCCTACGCAGTCTCTAGTCTGACGCCAGAGGGATTTCTAGGAGTCGTCGGATAAATCCAGTTTTCGAGATCGTTTATATACGAAGAGAAAGCCCGAGGCAGAAGTCACTGCTAATCTAATAAAATCCGTTGTTTCACGAATGTTGTAAATGAGAGAAGTGCATGCCTACACGATATTTTTGCCGATTTTTCAGTCAAACGATAGAGACCGCGGCAAAAAAACGAGTTGTTATAAAAAGAAGCACACTTAAGTAATACGGTTCTTGACTGTTGAAAGTATTCCCGACTTAATATCACTTAGATAATATATTATAATCATTCGTTTCGACAAACGCGTGCCTTTTTGTAACACAGTCTTTGTTTAACTCGGGGGCAAAAGCGCCCGCGAACTTTACAAATTGTAGAATGTCGCGTTAGCGATCCAAACCGAACCAGTAATGTACAACTTTTCGCCCGGCAATTGCGCGCTCAACTCTCGCGTTCGGATCGGAATTCGCTTTGGACGGTGTAACCAACACGGGGCATTTACAGTGAGAAACATTTTCGTAAAAATATTACTGTTTAAAACAGTAGTTCGGAATACGGACTAATAAAATGCTAATTAAACTACATACTAGGAAATATATTTTTTATTTTCCTCTTGTGAAACCAAAATTTTCTGTTTGGCACTATGAATACATATTTATTTATTTTAATTTTAATGTTTATAACAGAAGAACACGCTGCCTGAAGTCATGCGCATGACATGGTTTTATTATTGTGACGAACATTTGTTTCTCATAACAAGATTGTTTTTGAGCTAAAATATATAAATAACGATTGTACATACACTCTGATAGATGTAACGATGTGTTATTACGTACTTTTCTATAAAATAGTTTATATTATCTGTTATTTATAATTAAATTGATTAATTGTATTAATATAGAATAAATTTAAAAATATAAACAAATATCAAATATATTCATATATAGGCAATAAACTAATCAAAATGTAAAATACACAGAATTAAATTAAATAATATTTAAATGTTTAAAATATTTATATTATATTTGAGATATGACATTTTTGTCTCTCTCATCTGTGAATTTAATGCAGAAATAAATAGTATAAATTATAAGATGCTTCCTAAAAAATAAGGTGTAAATACGGGAATGAATATCAAGTCAGAGTTTTAAACATGATAAGGAAAATAAAACTAAGAATTGTGAATTATGCAAGTAAAAATAACTGGATTATTCGTTATTTTTTCCGTTACCAATAAAATTTATTTTCATGAGTTTTTAACTTCTGTATTCACGTTACTGGTAAAAGCAGTAAATTTTCTCACTTTATTTCTTTGGGTATATGTAATCTTCCATGTTTACGCATGTTGTTTTCAATCCGAAAATCCGTTTCGGACCATTTCCGACAACGCCGTTTATACATTCAAATTTTGTTATCATCCGATACTGCCTTCAATTGGATATTGACAAATTTGGATTTAATTACAGATCAGTCGATCGGCTGAATTACAAATAATT
This sequence comes from Psilanteris sp. ZL-2020, assembly GCA_022817085.1. NCBI lineage: Eukaryota > Metazoa > Arthropoda > Insecta > Hymenoptera > Scelionidae > Psilanteris > Psilanteris sp. ZL-2020. The sequence continues at coordinate 4,198 of JABFQC010003786.1, read as the reverse complement.
ATATCACGTGACGCAATGGTCATTTGCTGGCGAAGATACGTACCCGATAGCTGAAGAGCAAATGCAAGACGACTGCGCTATATACTTCAACGCCATCAATTTCGGTACTAAACATCGTTTTTAGTCGCTTTATGACGACTACTTAATTTAGAAAACTGTATCCCAGTTTGCCGAACGTATTATAACTAGTTTGAATGTAGTATTTGACAGCAAGCAAACCTATATTATCTAACGTGTCAAATTGCAGGAATAATATATTTAGATTTTAGGCATTGCATTATTATTTCAGCGTTTTGATTAGCGTGTTTGTTTTGTAAGCATAAAATTGTGTAGGACATAGAAACGAACGAAACGAGACTCAAACCGAACCCAAATTATGCCATTCGAAATCCTGAACCGCGAATAGTAAATATGGAATCTAATTATATATATATATTTATACGCGAAATGACGTATGGAAACGAAATTTATGTTTGTAAACAAATGAATGTAAATATTGATTAAACGGGAAATGATTTTGTTGTTTGTAAACAGGATTTGACCTTTGCTAATGTTGATTCATAACAATCGTCCACATGGCAAGTATTTAACTTTTATTAATATGTTAATCGACTGATTATTATAATATTTGTTGCATTTAAAATACATATATCAAGTAAAAATAATTTACGAATATTATTACGACTTTAAAAAATGCAAACACAATGATCCAATTATAAATTTATTTCAAGTACCAATTAATATTTAAAGCCAAACAAAAACAATGTTGCATTTTTTTAACTTGTGCAACTCGGCGCAAAGAAAATATCTCCGACTGTATGAATTGGAAAGAAATATCTCTGCAAATTGTATGGCATTCCGCATATTTTCAACGTAGCGTGAAAATTGTGCACATAAATTTTAATTAGAGATAGGAAATGCAAGTAAATATACAATCGACAATTTTATGTTTTTATTTTAACTGTAAATGTTAACTGTTATATTAAATTATTTATGTTATATATATATATGAATGTACATATATATTTTAATTCGGTCTGCTTTTGTAATGTGACCTGGATTATATTTTACAAATTGATCAGAACAGAATATAACTTGTGACTCTTTTGTCCTCATTATAGTATTATAAGTTATAAACCTAATTTTGTTTTTCGACAATCATGTAAATCGAATGGCATAAGGTTCTCACTGGCATATAATTTCCTATTTAACCATAGTGAAACGAAGCAGGTGAACCGATTGCGGGATTTAATTTACCAAAAAAGATGCAACGACCGTAATCGTTATTCCTATTTGATTACTTTTTAGTAACTTTGACGCGAACAAAAAATTAACTAAATTTTAATTATTTATTTCTTTTTCGTTTCGATATATTTTCGAAATAATTTGCCGATTATTGCAAACTATTGAATACCTATTAAATTATAGCGTTTAATATTACCAATTTTTGTGTACATAAAAAAATATTAAATGCCAGAATAAATAATTTGTAAATATTATTTGTTTACATTTCGAGTTTACAATGACAAAAATCGACTGAACGTAAATATTGATTATATTTTATCCGATATTTTATTGAGTACGTAATACTTATTTCATTAAAGAATACTGCTGTAATTTACAAAAAAAAATTAAGCATAAGGAATAACATTTTTTAGTTAATATTTAAATTGATTGATTTTCTTCAAATAACATTGATAATTCTACATAAAAAGGATTGTTAATTATTAATGGAAGAAAAATATCAGAAATATTAACAGAAAACAGATACTATTATATAAACAAAAAATTTAAAAATACGACGATCGGCATGATTTTATAATTATGTTTATAAACATAACTGATGCATTTTTACTTCCTTTATTTTTTGTATTTACATATTCAAATTTGTAATGTACAATAAAATGGAAGAAACATTTTTTACAATTATCGATTTTTTTTTTAAAAAAATGTCCATTTAATAAAACCTCTTATCATACAAAATTATAAAATCATATTTGTCGAAATAATGTTGATCTATTTTTAAAATATATTTATTACTGTATATGTCAATCAAACAAATATTTATTTGTCTTTTTAACACTATTTAAGTTAGATATATAGTTTAAGCAATACTAAAAAATATTCAGTTATTATTTATCGTTGAAATATTAAACAATTTTATAAAATTCAAGTTTTGCTTTTTCTTATCAGACAATTTATCATAAATTTTGTGATTTTCTTTAATATATAAAAAACATAATAAACATTATCAAGGACAACTATGCATTATAATTATTTCCAACATACTATCAGCTATCAATGCCAGACTTAAGAATGTTATTATTATAAATTCTACTACATTTTTAAACTTCGATAAGAAACATTAGCCATAGTTATTTTTAAAAACCTAGTAATTATTAAGGTTTGTAGAGTTTGTTCTTTAATGACTAGTTACTTACAGCAAGAATAACTGCTGTTAATTATTCGAATCTTGAAATTCATGGTAGAAAGATTGCACGAAATTTTACATCAATATATATATAATACACAAACAATAAATATTAGTAATTATTTATTTATTTTTGTTATTGTTTACATCCAAATCAACACTCAGGAACTAAACAAATATTCTAAATATTTGGAATATTCTATATTTTATTTGATTTACAAATACCAATCTTGATATCTTTGAAGACATTTTTTGAGCTATGTGTAGTACACATATAACATAAACAACATATATGCAAATTTTTTTATTTAAATTAAATTTGAAATATAAAAGTTAGAATAATATGTTTAAAAATGTTTAAAAAACGTTTAATTATAAAATGAAACAATGTGGAAAATCAACATAGAATGACATTGAATCTTGTTCGACGGAGGAATACAAGGTCAATTTCATAATAACAAACAAAGTAAAATACAAAATAAAATTATAAAAATGTATGTATATATTTAACGCATAAATTTATAGAGTAACATATTTATACGAATATTAAATAAAATTTTCAAATGATCAATATAAGGTCATCGTCATAACCCCATGTATGTGTAAAGAGTTGGTTAAAAATTTCATTTTGCTAAAAGTAAACAAAGATTGCGCGTCGCGTGTTTACGTGATTATTAATAAAATAAGATCTGCAAGGGATCATGATCCAGCATGCACACGAGTCAAATAAATTAACTGTATTTTTTAAAATGAGTCTGAGTCGATTAAAAATTATACAAAATAAGAAATATTACGCACGATACTTTGAAAAATTATTTTATTTAAATTTAACTCGCGTGCGCGTATTTTAATAAAATACGGTATAGAAGGCTTGTTTACAATACAAATAAGCAAAATAATTAACTGAATATTATTAAAAACAAGAAATTATAAAAAAAAAATTCCGTAAATTATAAATCTCAAGGTTAAAATTGAAATCAAATTTGAGCATTGAAAACAACAAAAATTTTATTTAATTTAAAAAAACGATCATGTCTTGTTCAAATGTTCCATTTGAAATTAATCTCACGATAACCCAAATAATGTTTGTAAATAAAAATAAGATGTACTTATTTACATCAGCATTTAAATTTGTTTACTTTCTGTTTTAATGTCAAATATACTTTATTATTCAATTATAACCATTACTGTTAAAAATGCATTAAGTTTCAAAGCAACAAATTTAATTTTAAATATAATCGATTAAAGATTATCTTCCAATAAATATTAGAAATCCTTAAACATACTTTTCAAATCATTTTATTTTCCCATTACAAAGAGAAAGGTGTAAACTATTGCCTCTTTTTTGACATTTCTCATAAATCAATAAAATACTATAAATGTGTAATTGTTGTTTACGAAAGAATAAACTTTATACGCCGGACATGATTTTAATTTCTACCAGTTTAACGAAAACAAAGTAGTAAATCGATCGACAATGATTACGATTTTGGTTGTTATGAATTTGGTTATGAATTTAATGATTGCCATGGTAAATCAATAAAACGATAAGAAACTCGCTACGCCAGCAATAATAAATCATGGTATGTTTATATAATTATCATTGTAACAGATATAGTGTCGCGTTATACATAAGGAAGTAACAAACTATAATTCAGATTACGAATACTGTCATTTATGTGGAAGGAATTAAAAATAGCTTCGTTATACAACGTATTTTTTTTATTCAAAATTATGTAAAATTGAATAAATCGTAATCGTGTAAAC
>JABFQC010003785.1:0-13543 GCA_022817085.1 Psilanteris sp. ZL-2020 | reverse complement strand
TGTATATACTTAGAGTACAAGTTTGTCATTTTTTTATTTATACTTCAAAACAGCATGTACATTTAAAAATTGATAGAGACGAAGATTTTTTAGAAACTCTTATTCCAAAAATTGAATATTTTTTTTTGAGAACTTTGCATAATTTTTGTCAGTATTTATTTTTCGAATTTATATTTTATTATTCTATATTTCATTTTATGTTGGTTAAATTAAATGGACAATTGTCCGCAAATTAATAAATAAATAATTTATATGTTAAATATATTAATGTTTCATATGTATTAATACTTTTGAAAAACAGTATTATAATTGTGATATTATAGGTATAGAATAATTGTGATACAAAAGCTTTATAAATGAAAAATATATATTTGATTACATGTATATTTATTTTATATAAAAATTTTAATAAAAATTAACTTTTTGTATAATTATCTATTTTTTCTTAATTAGTGGCTCTTTGTTGTTCACTAGTACACAAATTACATGCATTATTTTGTCTATATGGATTAACATTTCATTTTGAATATGATCTAAAAACTTAAAAATTTTTATACGTTGAATAGCCCTTTCTACGTGAATACGAACTGAAGCTATTTCGTATCCCTCAATTACTTCCTCACGAGAAAATTGAGGATTTATAGCAAATGGTGGCATTATCAACGTACTTTTACGTTTTAATAATTCGGTTTTGATTTGGGGAAAACCTTTATCTGCCAATATTTCATCTCCTGGTTCAATCAACTCAATGAAACCGGAGTCATTGACAATAAATCCATCGGTTGATCTGCCACCATATGCTTGAGAAAGAAACGTTATATATCCAGATGGAGCAATAGCTATAAGAAATTTTAATGTAAATCGGGATTTATAATTAGAATACATTAAAACTCTTTGTTCAACAGTAGGAGGTGTATCACAAGGAACTTCGGTGCAATCAATAATTGCTCGGCAATTAGGGTAATTTTTAAAACATACCGGCGTTGTTTCTTTAATTGCTTCTTTTGATGGCCAGAACAACCATGTTTTGGTTATTTCATATATATTATCTAACACGCTATAAAATGTTAATGATGTAGTTCGTCGAGATATTTTAAAAATGCATGAAAGAGCCGTAAAAGTTAGCCCTAATTTCAATTTCATTAAAAACAAAAGCACTTTGTTTGCATTGCTTAATTTTTTACAAAAGCGTGATTGTTTTTGCCCCATTGTAAAACATTTCAATAGAATATTAAAAAAATCCAATGATACACCTCCTAATTGCTTCATTGATTCATCAGTTTCTACATCTGATATCCCAACGAAGCCAATTCGCATTTCTGCATCCGGGCCAATAGCAACATCTTTGGTCGTTTTTTTCGACTCTATAACAATATTCGATATTCGAACTTTATTTTGTGCAACTACGATATTCACTTGGGTTGAGGCTTCATTGGTTGCAGAATTAGAACATTTGCTGCAACGGAGTCAGGGTTTTTCTATTTTATATAATTCTATTTGTTATTTGAAGTACCTAATAAATTTCAGTTGATTCTTCAAAAGTAGGAAAATTATAATCTAATATAAAAAGCAATCTATATACAATAATTTTATTATGAAACGCGGTGACAACTTCCATCCATAATAATCTGTAAAAGAATAATTTTACTTACAAATATTATTCTTCTGGAGTGATAAAGTCGGCTGAAATCATTATTATGGTATATAATTATGTTATAACCGTTTTTTCTTAAAATTTCTTAATTTGACATTAATCGGTTTCTATTTCACCTTAAGGACCACCCTAAATACAACTTGTAAATGCAATTATTAAAACTTGCATAGTAAAATATTCTGTTTCCCGTAAAATCGCACACAAAACCACTTTAATTATAAAAATATGATAACCAATAAGTAAGACAAAGACAAAAGATCGAAATCGATTTCAGAACTCGGCCATTGTCTTGCCCGAAGGTGCTGCGCCGTCCAATTCTCGAATTCGCAATGGACGTCGAAAAAGGACTGCCTTTGTCGTGCCAAAAATAGTGCACGGTTCGGTGCAAAAAATGGCGAATAACGTAATTGAAATCGAATCGAGTTAATTTTGGTGCGACGCTGCTTTGTTTTAAAGTTTCGGCGCTGACATTGGAACCTTGATTTGCGATAAATATTGACCGCACGAAAATCCGCGTGCACGAGCTTCTGCGAAAAATTATCGGACCCCCTACGAATCGAACTCTTGACTCAGATTGACGTAATGGCTCGCGATAAGTTGACGATAATAAAAGTGGCGTTCAAACAATTGCAAAAGATACTTCTGCCTGGCTATACTTAGACGGGAATAAGAAGAAAATCGCACACATAAGTGATCGCGTGACGTCGTATTGATTGAAATTTGAGAGCGCGCTTCTTTGTTGGGATTTCAAATTGAATTTGATCAGCAATTAGTTGCGCTTTGGATTATGAAAATAAGAATTGCTTTTGAATTACGTGCTTTGTGATTGTGAATTGCGAGATTCTGATAACGATGATCGGTATTGTTCCGTATAAAAGAAAAGCGAATAAAATGCAATAAAAAATTGGCAAAATTGTTTTAAAAAAAGTTGATTCGACTGTTCGCAGAAGTTATTTGCTTTCAACCCACTGAATTATGTTCCGTTTCTTTTTATAACGTTTGACCTTTAAAAACTGAATTGCTACTTACTAAATGTAATTAATACTTATTGAATGTGATTCTAAGTCAAATCGTTTAATTAATTTTAATTTGTATCAAGTGACGTAGACGAGCATTTAATGCCAAACTTTGAAGGAATGAGAATTGAAAAAATTGCTGAATCGAGTCAATGATTTGAAGAAAGTTACTTGAAACATGGTTTTTTGATTTTTTTTTATTGTGTATTTGTTACATTATTTTAGAGGGTTAATGTAAAATTAATTGATGTAACTTTAATCATAAATGCAAATTGAATTTGAGGTTGAATGTTGCAGTTATTATAGAAACACATTTAAGGGAGTTCAAGTCTAATGCAACTGAATAGCGTTTATTGTTTATTTTATATCATGTAATTTGCTTGTTTAATTATATATGTAATTTATACTTATAAATGGTTGAGATACATGGGAGAATTTTATTAATGAAGTAAAAACCAATTATGTAAAATTGTATTAATGCAGTTAGCCGATTGCAAAATAATATTTTAAATTTATAATCAGATAAAATTAAACTTGAATTATCGAAAAACAATATAAAATTAAACTCTCATCATCACTGAAATTAATATATTATATTAACAAATTAGAACTAGTTGCTGTAACGCCGAGTTGCTTTAGACGTGGCGCACTCCCTGCTGGCTACAAAATGAACTACACCAGCGTAACAGATTTTTGCAAATAAAAACCGATTGCATCAACTAAGATGTATTTCTAAAACGAAAAGAAATTTTCTCATTTTTCTTACACATTTAACAATAAAGATAAACACTGTTCATTGTTATTTACAATTACAATCTGTGTTCGCGTTTTTAAGGTGGACATTTCACGCGGTCCAAGATTTGTAATCGCATTGGTTATTTTCCGCAACTGGTAAAATTCTGCCAAGCATAAAGTAGCCGTATAATTGAATTTAAGGGGGTTCTTTCAAGTAAAGAAAGTTCTAATATGTAAAGAAATAGTGTTTTCTTTTCTGGAAATTATTTTTGTATAGTAAATTTAAATTCTTAAATTAAATTGTTGACGTAGTTAGTCGACTCATTTTTTTATCACTTCGAAAATGAGTCTATTCGCTACGTTTTTAATATCATGTTAAATTCATTTTCTCAAAATTAAATACATTCTACAAAAATGAGATAATGTGCATATACATGAAAATAACGAAATCTGCAATATCTGTCAAAATCGAGTGAACAACCATCTTAAGGGGGTTATGCAAGTCTAATGTAACGGAATAGTGTTTTCTTTAATTGCGGTATTAAAATTTACTTTTTTATAAAAAGTAAGCATTGTTAACCATTTTTTGATGATGGGAAATTATTTTTGTATAATAAATTTAAATTTTTAAATTAAATTCTTGACGTAATTAATCGACTCGTTTTTTTATCACCTCGAAAACAAATCTATTCGCCACGTTTTTAATATTATGTTAAATTCATTTTCTTAACATGAAATAAATTCTACAAAAATGTGAAAATGTGCAAATGCACGAAAAAGAAACGTATTAAATAAATCAACAAAACTATAACGAAATCTGCAATATCTGTCAAAATCGCTTGAAGAACCACCTTAACGTTTAATTTATTTAGATGTTATTTACGATCAATTTTACAGACAAACTTCTACCACATATCGTGATAGCCACAAGCAGTGGATTTTAAGATAATAATGTGTGTTTTCCCAGTTGCACAAGTGAATACCTTTATAAATATAAATATATATATATATATATATACAAAGAAAAATGTATAATGTTCGATATTCGCGTGCCGTTCCGTGATCCACATTAAATCCATATTTAACATTTAATTATTAATCATTTTTATTAGAAACACACCTGCAATTGCAGTAAACATTTTCGATCGACTGCGATTCATGATGACGCTGATCAGTGATAATATTTGAATGACCTGCGATGTCGTAAATCAATTTGTTGTTTTTGTTTCACATGAATATTGCGAAACTTAGAATCCGTTGGGGTTCTGATAACCTTTGCGCCACTCCACCACATCTACCATGCCGATTGATCGGAGGTGGTATCGTATTGATGTGTGTATCTTTTGTTCAAGAAATCACTCTCGCGCAATAATATGTCGCGAGCAAATATTATTAAATAAGTAAAATGACGCACAATTTTCGATGCGTGTAATTTTCTGCTGTGTTAGCTTACTGATCCGTTTAAAGGTTTGTTTGGAATAGAAATATTTCTTGGTGGGATCGGCAAACAAGCTTTTAACAAAAACATAATTCACGCGCATGTCCGAATGGAAGATATACCATTTTTTGGGGATCAATTTCGTTGGGCATTATAGTTTGTATAAAAAAATTAATGAAGTCTGAAGTGCAATTTCTTTTTCCATCTTTTTACAATAATTTTCTGTGTAAATTGCATTTGTTTAAATATATTCAAGATTTCGTGAAGTTCGAATTTTGAATGAAATTTAAATTAATGTGTAAAAGATGGTAAAATTAATATAAAATGAAATTATATAAAGACTATTTACTTAATAATTATATTGGAGTAGACAGAATTAACTTTAAACTATATTAGTGTAAATAATTTAAGATTAACATTAATGCAATAGGAAAGAGAAAATGAAAGTTATTGCGACTGTTTGTATTTTTAAACATTTTATATTTACATTTTTCAATTTATTATTATGTAATGTTGCAATAATTCAATTACGTCAGTACTACAGTAATAATTTTACAATACTGGAACGTATGTGCTTTCAAAGGTATAATTTTAGAAAAATAAAAATTGTACCATTTAAAATATATATTTATAATACATTTGCCATTGAAAATTGCGTCTTGACATTTTGTGAATATCAAAATCCAACACGTGATCTTTTATTGTTAAACAACTTTGAGTTGAATTATTGAAATGATATTTCACGTTGAAGTAAAGAAACGTGACTCGTGAAGACACACATTTACTTGATTTCATAAACAATATCAATCGCGTCGACATAAATTAGAATCTTGCATTTGTTACACTTAAACGAATTACAACTCCAAGCTTCATTTCATTCGACTTTAAGTATCCAAAATTAAGTATATCAACAAAATCGATAATGACCACCCACTTCTCAATGTGAATTTCCTCGTTTTTCAATTTATCAGTAACATTCTCGTTAGAATTGAAATTAATATTTTGTCGCATAATATTCTATTTATACAATCCAAATATAATACAACATAATACACATAATATAAATCATTCCAAGTTTCAGTATAAATTTGAACGCAACACTTTTTATCAACGAATGGCATTTAAAAATCATTTTTTAATATGATTTAAAATATATTTCGGACTCTTATATTAAACCGCATAAATTGATATAAACATACTGCATGACACATGAACACAAATATATATATATATGTATACAGCTAACTCTAAATTTGATTTAAACCAATCCAATTTTATAATTGCATTAAATAATCAACTGAGTTCCATTAACTCTATAAATTTTTTCCTACAAATTCAGAGAATTTGATTCTTACATTTTATTCGCCTCAAGTTACATTTACATTTAATTCAACTCTACTTTTATCAACTCTAATATTGCGTTACAAATACCCCAATGACATTTTTGAGTTCAACTGATCATTGCATAGCAATGATGTATCAATTTTTATCATTCAAGTTGGAAGAAATGCATGAAAAAAAATAAATTACTAGTACTAGTATATATTTACTTGCAATAGGCAAACTGTGAACCGACTAAAGAAACTAGTATACTGTAAGGTTATTATATCCTAACAAATATATTTATCTCACTTGACGTGAAGCAAGAAATAATTCTGGTTAGGCTATCTAAGTTGTTGGGTTGAATCAGATCTACAGATTTTCTTTAGTCTGAATCTAATATACTGAGAAAAATAAAGCATGAAAAATTACTGTTTGAAAAAAATCAAGTTATTTTCATAGATAATTACTGAATTATAATAATATATTACTGTTAAAAACAGTAAATTTTGACGATTTGTATCATATGGCCCCAAATTAGTATTATAAACAGTAATTTTTTATGTTTTATTTTTCTTAGTGTTGTGTAACAGTTGCACATTACAAAAGATATTATTATTGTAAATAATTACGGTTAATTTGTAACTATAAATTATAATATTTAACCATTAAATTATAATAAAATGAACAAGTTATGAACAAAATTACTTGAAATAAATGGGTTATATTTATAGACTAATTTAAAGCTTAAGATAAAATAAATTTTATATGAATAATAACATTATGTACCCAAAAATAAATATTTCAACATCAAATACATAAACATTTTTCAATTTTATCGATTACTACTTATTAATTATCTGAAAACGATCATATATTTATTTCAATTGTTATTATGATTCAACCATACAGTTTAGCATTTACGTGATTATTTGTTTACCTTCTTCACAATATATTGTAAGCGTGGTTTAAATAATATTTATTCTAAACATTTGTCAATATAAGCAAGTAAACTCATTTATCTAATTTATTCATATCTTTTTTTTCCGTGTAAATGCAGTTGATGCGTATCGCTTAAAAATTCCTGAGGCGATAATTAAGGAAACTTATCTTAGCCGAATCGCTTTGCCGTGGCCGAACTCTAACTCCCAAATCAAGGCAAACTGAAATGAAGCGTAAGTGTCGATTAAATGAAGATAACCGCAAGATCCCAGTAGCCGAAGCACTCCGTATAAGTCCGCGATAAAACGAAACAATTTCTGAACTGCGATATTCAATTGGCGAATAAAGTCGACCTCGTCATTTGCATAATATGAATTTCCCTGGAATCGCCATTTATTTGTAACATTTTCATCGAGATCAAGCGGAGTTCTGCATTCACTGAAAAAAATCTATATAAATTTGCTTAAGTGTTACACCACATATCTACAGAATATTACACTATAGTGTACAAACTTGGCCTATGCAACGCATAATGAAATTGTGACCACGTAATGTCTAAAAAAAATGTGGTGGCGGCACTAGTGTACTAGTTCGGCAAGATGTTCTCGCTGTACTCTACTCATGAAATTATTTAAAACTAATCTAAAAATTATATTACAAATTATATGCTTTATAATTTTATTATTTCAATTTTAATTTTATTTTAATATAATGACGTATTAAAAAAATATGTATATCAATTTGATAAATACATATAATACTTAATTTTACACATATATTGAAAATAATATAAAAAAATTACACCACCCGATAATAAAATTAAATTAAAAATCGTTTTATATAAATGTATATTATATATAATACATAATTGTATGAAGTATTAATATAAATTAGGTTATACCGTCAACAGGACTCTTGCACACGTGGCGCCACCGCGATTTAGACAAACCATGAAATTCGCTTCTCGCGTCCATATATAGAACGTTGCATAGGCCTGGTATAAACACTATCATTGTATGAATTTTACAAAAATACTTTAAAATTACACCACTTGTATAATATGTTCAAAATATAAGTAATACCCCGATTCGAAAATTCCTAAGGAACTTCCTTATGGAAAATTGAAACATTTATTAATATTTTAAAATTAAACATTATTTTTATTGTTTTAAATCAAATTGATTAAAATTCTACACGGAGAAAAATAATGTAGACAAAATTACTATATATACAGTAAAAGTGGGATACACTTGAAAATACAATAAAAATTATTATATAATATAGTAAAAAATTGTACATTATTTGGATATATTATAACACGAGTTGTAAATTTTACTATATTGTATAGTAATTTTTATTGTATTTTCAAGTGTATCCCACTTTTACTGTATATATAGTAATTTTGTCTACATTATTTTTCTCCGTGTATTAGTTATAATGAATTTAAATAAGGAACAAACTTAATATTTTATTATAATATTATATTTCATTAAGTTTCTTCCTTATTTAAATTCATTATAATTAATAGAATTTTAATAAATTTGATTTAAATCAATAAATTAATATTTATTTTTAAAAAATTAATAAATAATTCAATTTTCCATAAGGAAGTTCCTTAAGAAAGTTTCTTAAGAATTTTCGAATTGGGGTATCACACATCATCTACTGTAAAAAGCGGGCGTGTTAGGTTATGTCTCACGTTCATACGAAACGTAAAGTTACTTTTTGAGTGTAATTTTACACCACCAAACGTTGCTTATTTGTTGCCACCGACTATCGGTGTAATTTTACGTGGATTTTTCTCAGTGTTGATTACAAAAATTAAATCAATCCGGTACCTTGCCAAGCTTTGCCAACCGACATGCGTGTCGTATACACGTGCGAATGACGCGCGCGCGTCGTCCGATTGACGAAAAAAATGCGACTTAGTAATGCAAACAAAAGCTTAGAGGTGGCGCGTCGACAAACAAAATCGTTGCTCCGCTTCGAACGCGCGTTAAAGCGACGCATTGCATTTGCAATGTATTACGTTGAATTACGAAAGCGATTATTCACGGATTCTGCGCTCCAACGACCCGCGGCCAATATTATTTCATACTCGTCGCGACTGCAAACACTGCCATTTGTCAGGATATTTGTTTGAATGGAAATTGGTGCACTGTTTTTGTTGACTCATATGGCTTACTTATGTAAGTGATCGTTTCGTTGACGTTTTGTTTGTATAAAAACGTTAACGTTCGCCGGAGCAATGATATACAAAAATGTGTCACTCGATCGTCATCGTGTCATCATCACCAATTGGATGACTTGTTGATGGCTGTAGTATGAAAATAATCGATCCTTTGACACGTGAAATACATTTATTAAGATTGCGCCAATAAATCTGTGAATTTGAATATGCAAAAACTTGACTATTTTGATCCACCGCTAAAAAATATAAGAACATTTTTATTCTGTCTTATTTAAGACGAAAGGGGACTTAATCAAGGCGCCTAGGTGTCTTAATTTAATGTACAATACACTGAGAAGATGAAATTGTAGAATTTACATTGTAACATTTTGACGCTTCTCAGAGGTTAATCCAGTTCAATGTCGTTATCTCATTGGCTAATGTCCATTACTATTCAAATTGTAAGACTTGTACAATATGAAATTGTACGACCAACGATGTACATAGTTTCCCTGACGATTTTATTTTCTCAGTGTAGGTTGCCATTAAGATAGTTGGTGAATTGGATAAGTAGCTTTATGTCTTAAAGCAATTTTAACAAATTCAATAAAATGTTCTTTGTGTATAGACGGAGAAGAATAATCTGGAAACATTTAATATATAATGTAGTATAATCAACCCGCATAATAATTTATTACAATTATGAAAAATTTTAATTATAGACTGAGAAAACTGATTGGTTAAGACGAATGGATGTAGCAATATGATTGATTAAGAAGATTACTATTTTAAATAGTCAAGGTTATACAATATCATATAGTTTCAGTTACAACTTGGGTTGGTTCTGGTATATTATTTTCTCAGTGCAATATAGTAACTTTTATAGTTTTATAGTAATTATAGCATCACTGCTAAAAAAGTGTCTTATGTGCCACGATTTTTTAAGATACAAAGTTACTTACACGCAGAGAACATTTTGTCAATTCAACCAAAATGTATTTGAATTTACAAAATATTTGGGACATTCAACCTACTTTTATTTAAATGAACAAAATTTTAGTTGAATCAACAAAACAATTCTCTGCGTGTAATACAAATATTAGTTTAGCAGTAATTTTCAATTGTTTCTTACAGTTACTATTTATATATTAATTTTGACTATTTATTTTTCTTAATACATATATAAGTTTGATATATTTCCAGTGGCCTTGTAAAAAATATATTCAACGCACATTTCGCGATGTTGCCATATTTCCGCGTCGTCGAATCATTATTTAGCTATATATATATATATATATATATATTTCTTAATATTAACAGGTGATTATGGTGATTGTACTGCAATAAAGAACATTTCTAATTGAAACAACCTTTCATTTATTTGTAATACTTCATGAATTACTCTTTCCTTTCTTTTGTATACTTTATAACAACGTTTTAATCGTAAGTATACGAATTCACAGAGAAATTATCTACTGAGGAATTAATTGAATAATTAAATAAGTTAGATTCAATCAACGAAGGTTCACTGTATGCGAATTAATCGGCGAATTAATTTCACTTATTAAAATAACGAATACTCACTGATTTGCAGTGGTATAATAGTGAAACTTATGATATATAACATAATATCAAGTACACTCAGAAAAATTAAACGTAGAAAATTGCTATTTATAATACTAATTTGGAGACATTAAACTAAAAACCTAAAAATTACTGTTTTTCCTTGTAAAAATACTGTTTTTCATACCAAATTTTCCTTCTATTTTTTAGTATAATGCTATTATAAACAGTAATTTTTAGGATTTTGTTTTAATGTCACCAAATTATAGTGTTATAAACAGCACTTTTCTAAGTTTAATTTTTCTGAGTGTATAATAGCGTAAAATGGTGTCCATTAGTCTATTATCAGTGAATTTTCGTTGATTGAAATTTAAACAAATTTCACTTGGAAAACGAAAAGCGGGAAACTTTTCTGATGAAACTTTTCTGAATTTTCAAAATTCTTTGAAATTTGTTTCAAATGCCTTCTCCATTTGTTTGTTGCAATACAAATTTACACACGCAAAACGCATTTACGCATCATCGCAAACGCTATGAACTTTTTCTGACGCGCGGTTTTTGCTGCAATATATTTGTTATCGATTAACTGACGGCATTTATTATGTTTATTAAATTTCTTTGAATTTGCCGAGCAATTTGTTTGAAACGAATAAGAGCGACGAAATTGTATCGATTAAACTGGAATGGAATTTCGTGCGTTTTCGTCGAGCATATTTTTAAATCATTTAAATCCGATAACTTATGTAAGAAACATTTCAGCTGTTCAATAGTGTAAGTGCAAAGGCTGTTCGGCGCGCTGAAAGCCACGATTGGAACAATTTGAATAAAATATTTCTAAAGATTGGTAACGAAGTTTCGTGAACGCGTTTTAATTAACGCGCGGACTTTTCGAAAGGTTATGCGCTTGCTTAGAAAATAAAAAGAGATGGAAACAAGAAAGAAAACGAAAGAACGATATTGACTTTTTGTTTCGTGTATTTTAACACGCTGTTCATATATATATATATATATATATGTAAATAAAGTGTCACGTGAAAAATATTTGCAATTAAAATAAACTTATTTGCTTGCATCGTCTCCTTTCGATTTCTAGCTTCTTAGGTCCGTAATGTTAGCACAACAAATGGTTAAAAATGAAAATAAATATAATTAAATTTTTTTCTCGTCTTTATCGTTTTTTTGACGTAAACTTTTAATTTCATTTGTTTACAATTTTAACCATTTTGTTGTGCTAAATTTACGGACTTTTGAATCTTGTATTTGGTTTAAAAATTGTTATTGGAAGAAACGCGAAGAAATAGAAAAGGAAGTAGAAAACGGTCGATTAACGCATCGAAATCGTTTAATAAAGTTTTTGAACACTATTCAAGCTCCGGGTTGTGTTTTTGGTTTTCTCAAAAAATGCGAAAAATCTGACGAATTGTAAAATCAAATGAGAAATCCTTCCCGCCGATCGCGTTTTTGTTATTCAACTAAATAAACCGGTTTAATAAAAGTTAATATTTTCTTTCCGAGCAATGCCACGTCGTTTGACGTTCAAAAGCGCGAATAATGATTCAAATAACGCCCAATTTTAAATAATTCCGTTTGTTTAACGCAATTTCTATTAAAAGAATTCTCGTTTGCACTATTTTTAGACAACATATAATGTATTTTCATTTCTGATCATTTACATAACAACTCATTTTTATCTTGGATAACGCATTTAATTTAATGCGCGCGCGCAATTATCATTTTATAGCAAGCGATTACAATTAGAATTGTCTTTTTTAGATGCAAAAGAAGTACATAATTGTCAAGGTTTGACGTTGGAGAAAGTGTTCACCTGTGATTATGTCGAAAGTATTATCAACGAGACTGATGAATTAAAAATATATATTTATATATATATATATATATACATATATAAGTAATAATTTTGTTTGTTAAAGGCGGAAATGAACAAGTATATCGACTTAACCTTTGCTATTATGGAGGTCGCAACCTGATTGAAATATATTATATAAATGCATGATTGAGATATTGGAGTAACACGCGAGCAGTGCACACGATGATCATTCAAACTTGATTTGTGTTTGTACGAAGATCAAATTGTGAAACCAATACTATTTTTAACAATTTCGCGACAGAAATGAAAAAGCGGATATACCGCATTACGAGCACTCAATTCTGTGACAAAAAAATGCCATGAAAGCTCGCGCTTTTGTTCATTTGCAACAGCTAGAAAACGTTGTTCGTTGACTAATCACTCGATATATGCCACGGTTTATATATTGATAAATAATTTAACGCGCTGATCGAAATATAATTTGATAAGAAAAAATAACGGATAGTTTGTTGCTAAATGATATTTGCGTACAATTATGTATATATATATATATATTTATATATAAGTGTAAACCTGTAATGTACTGTTATTTGAGAAGATAAATTGTTGTTTTTTTTTAATTTTTTTGTAAGAGCATAGGACTTCATTTTTATTATTGTTATTATTATATGTATAATTGTCAATTAATTTTAATACTCACTCTTGTATTAATTAACATTAACTTTAATAGTTTAATTCACATCTCTTATGTATATATATATATTTTGTATAAAGTGCAAAGTGGAAAATCTTGTCGGTATTAAACTTTCCAGAAAAAATACTGATAACACTGTCCTTTTTAAATGTGGAAGATTATTTTCTTCAGGTCATCTAACTC
>JABFQC010003784.1:0-13546 GCA_022817085.1 Psilanteris sp. ZL-2020 | reverse complement strand
TAACAAAACATTGTGTCGAACAAATCGAGCGAATGGAGGGAGCAGCAGTAGCGGTATGCAACGAAGGGAGGTCAAGCAGCATTGGCGACGATCGTCACTTGGATGGGTGACCGTTCAATTTCAAACACGATTTAATATAATCTTTAGATTTTTACACCATAATAATCACGGTGTTGGTATTAATAGGTTGTTAACATGTCTCATGAAATGTTTGTAGAAAAAGTATGCCTCGGGTAGTCGTACAATTTTACATTGTACAAGTATTACAATTTGAATAGTAATCGACGACAGCCAATGAAATGACGGCATTGAACAATAATGTAAATTGTACAATTCCATTTTCTCAGTATATTTTAATTAATTTAATAAAATTATGTAATTACATAAAATTAATAATTTAAATACTAAATTATATTTCAATTTGATTGTAGCTGTCATCTGCATCCAGTAACACAAGCTTGAAATAACTAAACTATTATAAACACATTGTAACTTCACTTTTGAAATATCGTGTTACGTCTTTATCTTAATTTTGGATAAAGAAAATAAATGATAAGACTTCTTCTTTTGTAATAGTGTTTTATCTTGTAAGCAATTAATTACTTATACTTTTTCTAACTAATGTTATATCGCTATATCACATTGTGCTAGTTATTTTATTTTTCAATTAAAGATTCGTTTAAAGCAGCGTTAAAGCATTACTAATTACATACGTCATCTTATATATATATATATGTATATATATTTTTTTATTAATGTGAAATGTATTGCATGCAGCATAATTATAGTAACAATAATAATAATAAATAATAATAATAGGGTTGTATATGTGATAGACATGGCATTATTTAATGTTATTCTTAAACGGAGAAAAATGTTATATTAAAAATGACTATACATTATGGTATTTCAGGGATTTGGAGCCAAATATTTCTAAAATTACCTTCTATACAATTCAATATCTTCTAGACAAATTAGCTATATTTTATAAGATAAATTTCTATAAAGTATAGTAATCTCTATAATACTAATCAAGATATCCTTATATAAAGCTATAAGTATGGTATTTTATGATGTAACTTTATTTTACGTGTATATATATACAATAATATACAGACCGAATACTTTAGTTTTCAAAATATGTGTGATAACAAAATTTGCTAGTTTGTCTATTGTTTCAAGAAATTCAGGTTGCGACGAAAATAATATATATATATATATATATATATATATAGTTTAATAATTGTTTACTACGTAGGTGTCAAAACATATATAAGAATAGTTTGTTGCAAATAATGTATTGAAAACAATATTTGTAATAAAATAAATCATATATTTTTCAATAATTCACAAACCTTTAAAAGAATGTAAACATTTACAAAATGTAATAAAAAACAATATAATTTAAATTAGACTTAAAATATTTACTAATGGCTGTATATATTACAATAATATTGCTGATGCATAATAGAAATATATACAGGATTAAAAATTAAATATATAATTAAATTTTGAAGGTATAAACAATAAAGGTACATATATATGTAAATATAATAATCAACATGTGCATTACTATAAGTCAGGTATAATATATGCTGTCCTTTTTCTCGAAGGAAGTATAACGACTTCAGGTTTTCTGTTAAAAATTGAAAACACTCTAGACATTCTAGAACCATATAGCATTTAGTTACTTTTTAATACGACCGGCAATATATTATCGTCAAATGCTATTAAATGTTCTTATATTACAAAAATAATATTTTTAAACACATTATATATAATACGTTGAATGTATAAAAATATCAACCTTCTTCGGTTACAGACTGTTTCTATATTATATTATCTGCAATGTTATATTTTATTATGTTTTTAATTTTCATTTATTGTATAAATATATAAGCTTTTTTAAAAATATTTATAATACTATGTTGATAACATCTGCAGAATTGTTTCAATCATGAGTTGTTTGTTAATGATTATAATGATGTTCTTAATCAGACTGATTAGTATTATACATAATTATGATATTTTTAATCCATTTGATTTAGATAGTAATGTGTATATATAAATAAATATGATTAAAATATATTTCTTAGCAAATAAATAATATGCTAAGAAATATTAATTTTACATAACAAAAAATAGATAAACATTTTTATTTAAGGAATATCGCGAAATCACAATTAATCTATCTACTTTAGTCAAATATTGCATCAGCGTTGCGCATTTTGTCACGCAGCCACGCCTTAATACTAAAAAACGCAAGTAATGCAAGTAAGTTCCTCTCATCCTTATACTTTATTTCAGCTTCTGATATAACTTGAAATCCTTAAGAAACGTAATAAAAATTAAAGAAATACAATATTTTAAATTAAAAAAAAATTCAATACAATTTAATCAGCTTTTATTTACATTTACATTTTATTGTTAAATAAATCCTTTCAAATTCTTAACGTCTTTGTATGTAATATGTGGCCGGCGTATATTTAAACAAAATAATGTTTATATTTTTGTATTACAAGTAGTAACAATATTAGTTACGTTTTTAAAGACAAAGTGTTCATAATGTACTTCATAGAAAACTTATTTTAACTTTATTAATTTTGTTAAACTTGTTTAATTAATTTAAATGTAAGTTATGTAATTATATGTAGTATTATTACGAAAGATTAATTAATTTAATTGAAATTATTTCATATTTGGTGTAATAATATTATCATGTAAATTAACATATTTAGTTTTATTTTTTATATAAGAAATATGAGTTATTAATATTATGTTACAACCAAATATTTCTACTGAATATGAAATCCGTGTATGACTTGCTCAGAACAATTTGTACCAGTTTTATTATTCATACAAAAAGATTGGATTATAATATAACTAGTCAGTATAATATATAACTCAAATTTGAAAAAGTGAGCTTATTATTGAGTAGATGATTTCATAGTTAATCATTATTAAAATAATATGACATCGAAAATTTAAATATTATATTATAATAATTAATTATATTAATTAAATTTTATTTTTTATATTTTGACCATTACTTTAAAAAGTATATCAGTTATTCTTAAATAAATCATCAGCGTAAAATAAATAATTTTGTAAATTATGTATATTTTATTATAAAGTTTGAGGTGAGTTTGTATATTTTATATTATTATGATTTATACGCAAGAAGAATTATTTGATGTATGTGACACATTCTTAAATATTTAAAATATTTTTAATTTTATATTCAACAAGTTTTATTACATAACATTCTATTAGGTTAAATTGTGTAATTTGAAACTTTTTACGTAAAGAAAATAAAATAAAATTACGGGAACTACGTACAAGTTATCATTGTGAGGTATTTTCAATTCGCATACTTGATGCTTGCTTCTACTATTTCAAAGTTAAGGAAATTCCAGTGACAATTTGCGTCTACTTTTTTCGAACTTCGTTCACATTCATACAAAACGTGAGTTGAACATTTTTACTAATACTTTTCAAAGCTCTGTAATATATGAAGAAAGAAGATGTGATTATGATCAATGAAATATTGAAAATTTTGTTAACGACGTGTGTTATTAGGCTTTATTGAATTGACATATATAATTAAAATATATAGAATATGAATTTATTAAGTGATAACAAAATATAAGTAATAAAATAAAAGAATCGGGCAAAATTGCAAATATTTCATTAACTAATATATGCACGATCGAATTTTTGTACAAAAGTATATATACTTTAACATGAAACACGGAGAAACGTAAACTAATGTCATTGAATACATTAACACAAGATCGAAAACAACAGGCTGAATTACAAAAGTCTTACGGACTTCAACTTGTATGCTAGAGAACCTAAGTCACTACTATTATCACCATGGTCTGATCGCGCAGGAACTTTGTAACTTCCGTCGTGTTACTTCCCCAGTCGCATCTTCTTCAATTATCGACCTGGTCTATGTCACGTTAACGGAGCGAATAGAACTATATTTCATTTATATTATTAGTGATATACCATACCTTTCATGACAAATCTTTATAAATTATAAAAATAAATGTTAACCAAGTATATGATGTACATTGAAAGAAAAAATATAGTAATCGTAGGATAGCTTGCTTCCTAATGTACATTTTTAATATAATACATAGTAATTGATATTCTATAAATAGTAATGACTATTATACACTGAAAATAATCTTAAAAATTTTACCAAACTAGATAATAACCGTAGGAAATGTGAGTAAAAATGTCAATAAATTTAGACAATATCATTGTTTTTATCAATTGTTTGGTAATATTTGACATATTTTTAGAATTTTCTAACCATAATTTATCATTTATATACATTTATCATCTATTTGCGTTTTTAACCATTTTTGTACTGTTATTAATTTGGTAAAATTTGTTAATAATTCTATAATATGATGAATAATTATATTTTATAAAAATCGAAAATATCAATGAAATGTTAGATTACCTTGAAATACTAGTATGATATTATATGCTATTTTAATAATACTTTTTATTGTTTTTCATATTCAATTAGTTTAGTTTAAAGTTAAATCATACACCAGAATATATAAAATTCTAAACTGTTATTATACGTTTCATAAATATTTTGACAAACAAAAAATTATATAAGTCGTTTATAGTTTATTCGTATGATATTAATATACATATTAATACATAATATAATATAACTAATAATTACATAGTTATATTTTCAAGAATTATATATATTTATATGTTGTATATAATTTATCGATGTATTTACCTATATAGATAATCATCTAAACAATAGGATTATTTTGTGGAATTCTCAAATAACTTTACTTAGAGTATAAATAAAAATATTCATTAGAGTTTGCTAATTATAAGAATTGTTTTTATGAAAGTTAATATTTTCGTAATATCTTTTAATATGTACAAATATGTACAATAAAAAAAACTACAGTCTATATTATATATATGTGTATGTGTATGTGTGAGTGTGCCTAAATCACGTATAAGAAAATTTTATTCATGTCATGCAATGATTAAATAATATTTTCATTTAATAAATGACAAAAACATGCTTTAATCTTGATTCGGTGTATAATTGAAAATACTTTTTAACAGTTGAATCATCATTCTCTAAGATATTATTATTCTTAACGAGAAAGTCGTGGTTTAATGCATCATTCTGAATATATGTGCAACGTTCAGCTGTATAATGAGATAAAGTTATGTCTGGCCTTAGTTTTCATTATCATTCAGTATGAGATCAATTATAGTGTGCATATTATGCAATGTAAGCTGTTAACTTTTAATTTTATTTCATATTTTAAAGTTAAAATATAAAATTTCCACAAAATTGTAAGTACATTATATGGCACTTAACTAAAAATGTATACAATTTTATTATGAAATTTGAATTGATAATTTATATATCTAGCTAATAAATTTTATTCACGGGAAAAAGAAATATCGTGTTTCTAGTAAACATCATTTTCGAATACAGATTTAATCATTATTGTGATAGCAATTTTTCATGTATAAATAATGTGAAATTGCTATATATTATATATTCTAATTACGTGACATGATAAATAATAAATGGATATATATAAAACTAAATTTAATATTTGTAATCGTATTTATTACTCCCTATAAGAGAACAAACAAGAATTTTGATTAAAATTATAGTCAAGAAAATTAAATGAATCCACGTTGTGAAACAATATAATAATAATAATAATAATAATAATAATAATAAAAGCTGTGCTTTGTTTTGTTATACTACAGTGTTTAACGGAGTTACATGAAATTTATTTACAAAAATGTAGTATTAAGGTATTATAACTGAAAGTTGTTTAATATATATAATGTATTTTATATATAACTGAAAAATTTAAATCTTATGATTTAATTTTTATATACTGCTATTAGTCTAATTTTCGGAGAAATAAATTTATTTTGACATAAGGCGACATAGTAAAAATTAACTTTAAATTATATTTATAGATGTTTTATAAATGTATTATCAGTAACATTATATATAGAATAAAAAATATTGATGTTGCAAAAGCAATAAGTATTATGATTTATGTACTCTAATAAATTTTTTGTTCATGTCATAAAGTAGCAAGCATGTTAATTGTGACATCTAAATTATCTTTTCATATTACAACAATTATATATATATTTATGTTATCGTCTGGATATTTAATTACTGTCATTCCACTAATGAACTCAAAATTACATTTGTTGTAATTGATTGTCTTAATTTTTTAATGTGATAGAGACCCTCATTTATCATATCCTATTACATTAAATAAGGACTGCTTTGTATGAAACGTCTATATTTTCTTCACCAAAACATAATTTAAAGTCAGTTGTGTATAGAATTCGGCTGACCTTGTGATTTAGCTAGTTTAAATGCATGCACGTATACATTAATATTTCTCAGACGGTTAAAGATAATGATAACAGTAACATGCAGAAAAAAATAGATTTGAAGAGGAAACACCTGAATGATAGTCTTCTTGTTGATAGTCACTTGAAAATGTAATAAAGAATTCTTATATTTTATATTTATTGTTTGTATAATGTATGTTGACGTGTGATGAAGGCATATGAGTAGTTATATCAATAATTGGTCAGCCATAGGAAATACTAGGAACGTTCACCAAGCATGCGTTTATATATATATAATATAATTGTTTATGTTAATTTTAATGCTGATAATAAAATAGTTTCACATGTTACAGTAAATTATTTAAAATGACATTTAAAATTTGTTCCATATTTTGATAAAATAATAATAAATAATTTGATAACATAGATATATATTTCAACATCGATGTTTTATTAATAAAGAAATTTTCCAAGTCATTAAAGCGTAATTAATTAATGTTCATTATTACTAATTGATCATTCTAAGGATACTTTATGAGTATCTAGTGTATGTTTTTAAAAACGATTCATTAAAGTTTTATGTTTGCTCGATTCTGTTTTCTACAAACGTATTTTGAAAAATTAAAACATTAAAACAATTTGCTAGCTGTAAATATATTTTTTATTCATGTTTTTCTATAAAATATATATTTATATTCAGTTATTTTCAACGATTTACTGAATAAGAAAACATTGGTGAATTTGTGCATAATAGCGTTGCTATTATTGATTATCAAATAACATTGTGAATCTATTTGTATATTTTTAATATTATATTATACAAAGTATTGTTTTTAACACGAGACAACTAACTATCAAGAAGAACGAAACCTACGAAATAATTGTTCGGTGTTCATATTATCTAAGTTAAAAGTTCATATTATCTAAGTTGAAATTATAAACTTTTTACTCTTTCAAAATTTAAGGTATGTTAGGAAAAACTTTTTTTACAATAGATGGTAAAATGATAGTAAGTAATTTCTTTGTTTAAAATCAAAGATAAAGTTGACGCTTATTAAGAGTGTATAATATATATTAATTCTTTCGTCGATTAAAATAAATGTTTAACTTTGTTTTTAGATTTAATTTAATAATTAAGATTTAAAATAATAATAGCGTTTAAATATGGTTTAAGTGTACGTTATTTATAAAAATACTTGATAATGTTTTTAAATTAATAATATATCTTATAGCTTACCTCTATATAAATATCATTATAATATATTTACGGATCGAAAACTTATAAACTACATTAGCCAATAACGATTGTAATTTGATTTGAAATCTTGCTAACGTAAACTATATTACTGTATAAGTTCTTTATTCAATGACGTTCCAATATTGTTTTAATCAAATTTTTTGACGCTAAGCAACAAATAATATATTTATATTGAATTAGTTAAACGATCTTTTATACTTATATATATACATATACAATAACGTTATAATAGTGTGTATTATTTAATATAGACGCTACAAATATCGAATTACATAAACATGCTACATGCAACATTTTTAAATACGTCATACATTATTATAAATAGATTAGAATAGTCTAAGCAATTGAAAAATAAATCATAAAATGTTTCAATTGTAATTAATTAAAGTAAAAATTATTAACATGAAGTATGATGATATTAATTATTACGATAATTACATAAAAATACTAACATATTTAATTACATATATATATATATATATTTGTTGCCTGACATGGGTTAAGGTTGAGGATTGGAGGTTATCTTTTTTCCTATTTATGCATTATTAATTCGACGTGAGCTATTACAGCTTCTGAGAACGGTTTCAAATGTATGACAGTTTAATATTGCATTTAAGGACATATCCAGAAAATACAATGTTCAGGCTCCCGTGGTTGTACGTGAGTTTCTATAAATAAAGGGGAGAATGGATTGGATCAAAGTTAGTCATCAAATGAGCCGATTTTTATAACATATATACATAGGCATGGAGGTCTCAAATTTAAACTTTTAAAAGTCTAATGATAATAACGTACAAGACTATAAACCTTAGGGCTCGGTAATATTGGGAAATGTTTGTACATAAAATTAACAAGATGGAAATAAATGTTTGAACAATTCATGTTTTCCATTTATGAAATGAAATTGGTAGGACTATATATATACTACAAAATCTAGGACAATCATCACAAAGTAATTTATTTTTGTTGTAACTAAACTCGAGAAAAGATATTCATTTAGCACCTGTTTTGTACAAGCGTTATCAGCATATATTCACATATTCAAAGCTATGTTAAGAGCACTTTATTAGCATCAGAGGCACTATTATGCTATTGACGAAAATCCTATTTTGAAGTATACTCCAGGGGATGTTGTATACATTGTCATGAATCAGTAGTGCTTATTTCTTTTGAATATTTAAATTTTAACTAAATAAAAAATATGATCTATTAGTAGAATTTATATTTTTTATCTTTGTATTCAAAAGTAATTAATATAAATACCAGAGTTTTTAGATAAAGTATTATAATATATCGATTAAAAACAAAAAAAGAGCTTTATCATTAATTCTTTTACACTGAGAGAAAAATTTATCAATTTTCAGAAAACAGTTCACCAATTTGGTATTATATTTGTAATTGGTCAAAAATTCGTAGTTTATTCATCAAATAGTATCAATCTTTGATTATAATTTAACAATCGGTTTACTAAAATTTAACATCCTCGGTTTTCTTATTCAATTCACCAAAGCTTGTACAACTATTTGTTAAAATGTATTAAAACAGATTGTTGTTTTAACATTCTAACCATAATCTATGGAGTTAACAAAAAGTTGATGAAAAAAGATATTTGTCGTTCTGGATACAAAAGTGCTATAATGTGATTTAATGAAAAATTAATCAAAGTGAATTTTATTATTATCAAGATTTAACCTTACATTATTCTTATTTATCAAAAATACGTAAACCAGTTTATCAAAATTTGACAATCTGACAGTATACTATCAATTAACATTCTGTTTATTAAACTTTATTATTCTCGTATTATAAATATTGGTGTTTCTTTCTCTCCGTGTAGTTTACGTTGAATATGTATTAAACATATTTCGTTAAAATATGTATGGCATATAATAAACAAAATTTCATGCATTTTCAAACAATTTACCTTTTAAGTTACATATATCAATATCAATTTCATTCATAACTTTTTAACACATTGAAAGATTCAGATTTTATAATCCAGTTTGAACTGAAATAACTGGCAATACTTATAAATTGTAATATTTTTAAAAACAATTATTATTTCTTATTAACACTGAAATATTCAATACTTTTAAAAATACACGATTATTAAAATCTAAAATAAAAATTATGTTTTGAGGATACTATCTTGTATATAATTAAATATATTTTTCATTTCATACCATTATTATTATTACAAATAATAGGGGAAACTCTGTACGACCGAAAAGTTATTTAAATTTATAGACATAAAAGATATACAGTGTTTCGACGGATTTAGATAATAGGACATTTACAAGATGTTTGGTATTTACAAAAATAATTATAGAAATTAAATTCGCGAGTAAATATGGAAGATAAGAACGACCAGTTGTTAAGTGGTGATAGTAATAATAAATAGATACGTGAATAATAGTTTTGTTTGTGTAAATAAAAGTTAAAAAATTAAAAATATTCGAGCATTTCTCTCAGGACGCATTTTCTGTTGCAAAGATGGTGATATTTTAACAGACTTTATTGTATTATAGTTAATCATATTTGAGGAATTATTTTTAAAAGAAATAGTTCATAAAATGTGTAATAATAACAAATACTCATTTACTGATTGAGTATATATTTTGTATATATATACTCATAATTATATATATAATTTAAAAGCATACATCACAAAAATGATGTAAAAAAAATTATGAGTCATAATAATTTATAGTAATAATTTACTATAGTAACTCTACACTACTAAAGCATGTGTCTTAAAATTAAACCTTTTGATTAAAAAGATATGAATAGTGTCTGATAATAACACATTTTACTATTTTTTCTATAGAATTATATTGAAATTAGAAATTATATTATTACTCAATTTTGCAGTGAATAAACATATTATACTCGTGTGTCAGATCCGATTTTTGCAATATTGTTATACGAAGTACGTTTATGTTAATATTATTTTATTATAATAATTATTGTTTCAAATACATTCATAATGATTCAATAAAATAATCTTGACAATTCTAACATGTTGTATCATTATAATTTTGCTTAATACTTTTAATATTAATTATTATTATATTTTACTATTGAACTGTACAACTTTACCTTTAATAACTCTAAAATTAATATTATATATAATATAATATTTCATGTGTGAAAATTGTTTATAAATTTTAACCTGCATTAAGTATTTTTAAAATATAAAATAATATATTCTTACATTATCATTTATCATTACACGATTCTAACGAATGGTTATACGATGTAATAAATAACAAATAACGATATGACATCGTAACTGGCCCATAAGCGGACAATTATACAGTATCTGCCGCTAGACCGTATTGCACGAAACTGAATATGAGAATCTTAGAAACTTTGCGACCACGAATGCGAAGTAAATACACTTTGTTTTAAAGCATTGCAAAAATCGGCCGACAAATACTGAGTTGCGAGTTAGAGGCTCAACTGATGACACTTGTGTCCCAAGTGCAAACTTTCTTGCGCACTTAAAAGCTTAAACGCACAGTCAAACTGTCTTTCAAACCACCAAGTCACTGGGAACACCTAATTCCCTGTTATAAGACATTTTACGACAAGCATATAAGTGGACAACACTCGTGTCAAGCGTTCTTCCACAAGCGAGAAACGCGCTTGTTACCAGTTTTCTCCGGTGTAGTCACTATGATGGACCTATTAAATAGACGCTAGTCCTCTATCTCTCTTTCTCAACCATGTTGAGACAATCATTGAAGTCTCTTTGTCAGATACACCGTGTTGTTTGATTCCATGCAGCCACGCATAAAGTGTTTACAATCTCCCATGTATACGTTCACTTACACACACTGAGACAATTTTGACGTATACGTAGAGTATCAGCAACGGATTTCACAAATTTAATAATACTATTATCGTTGATTCTCGATTTACCGACATACCAGTATTTTTCTTATGTTTTTTTACTTTGTTATTTAATGTTAAATAAATAACCATATTATTTGGTTATGTATATAGATACATTGACTATGATTTTGGGATTTTTTCATAGTGTCCTATATATATATATATTGTCAAACATTCGATTCATCGTTTCAAATACAACTTAAAACATATAAACTATCATGCTGTAAATAAAACTGAATAAAAGTGACCTTTTATTTACAACAGAATTTTTATTGCTACATTTATATAATGAAGTTTATTTTGATTTGTTTCAAAATATTAAGATTTTACGTCAAAAAGAACATTTTTAAGAATGTACATTTCAATAACAGTAATGAATATTTTAGTGTTTAAAAAAGGCAATGATTGAGTTTATTAATGTTTTATTAAGCGAGTATACAATCTAGTTAAGCTAGAACAACCTGCAATTCAAAGAGAAATCGGGTTATACCATCCAAATTTTCAATTACCAATAAGATTAAAAATTTTATCGGTAAAAACCAAGAGTTAGGATTAAATGCGCAGATTAAATTTAAAATTGATTTTATGTGATTGATCAAGCTTTATTAAGACTAAAAAATTGTTATTGACTACTCTCATGATAAAATAATCTCGTATATTACTCTTATATAAAAATACATTAAAGCGTGACTTTAGTCGTGATAAATCGTCTTAAGCTCGTAATTCTTCTGATCATTGATATAAGAGGCATTGGATCGAATTTCTATCAATAAATGTGTAGCAATTTCAAATATAATTAATTGTGGTTGCCAGGATGAATAGGATGCAAAAAGCTATGACTGTTTGGTCAGTACGTCCACTCGAGAGTGTAGCATTGCGATAGAACTATATAGAAATTCTTAACCTCAGTGTAGTTAAATCCAATAAATTGATAGAAATATTTTATTAAGACAAAGAAATTTTATTTGATTCCACAAACCCGCGATTTTTGTTGTTCTTTAAGCAAACGAGTGATTTTCTTAAAACAATAAATTGTATTGAACTGCCATGATTTTATTAAACTTTCAATGTTTATAATGTAATGTACAAATTAGACTTGCAGTCCGTATTATATAAAAATAAAAAATAATTCAGCACACTGATTTTTTAACAAAAATTAAAGGTATAGTTAAAATATATACCCCTTACAAAATAAATATGACAACGATAATTTTTTTAATTATACCTACTTTATCCTTTATGTACTTCCGACATAACTACAATATTATGTAAAATGAGGGATAAATATTCCTTAATTATTAATTTTGTCATATTATTATAATTTATTATTTATATTATTATTATTATGAAATACAATAATATATTTAAATGTATACGTTTTTATGTATTTAGTCATTATAAAAATGTAAAATATATTTGTAATATATTGATAATACATTTGGAATATATTTATAACATATTGCAAATATATTTGCAATATATAAACAGTATAATATTGCAAATATATTTTTATGTTTATTAGGGATTATTTATTGGATTATTTAATCAACATGTTTATGTGATTTATGTTTATGTTTATATAATTTAAACTAATAAAATTATATAAAATATTACATTTTTCAGTTTCAAAAATAAATTATTTAATCTAATACAAATGTATAGAAAGTACTAGGTTTTAATAATTATTTTTTTGTTCCGTTTTAAAATAAATCGTACACAAATTTAAAATAATTGAAATATAAAAGAATCTATGGATAAATAATATATTTATATAGTAAAATAATAGTGTTATTCCATTTTTTTGCGCAGTACAGTTTGTCACCTTCAAAAGAATGATTCATTAGTTATTTTAGTCCTTAATAAACAGAAAATATATTTGCAATATGTTTTTATGTAGATAAATACATTGTAAATATGTTGTAAATATATTCCAAATGTATTATCAATATATTACAAATATGTTTAAAATATATTAACAATATATTTTTTAACGGT